>RXON01002180.1:0-142611 GCA_009667805.1 Leptobrachium leishanense | reverse complement strand
AAAAAGACAGCAGAAAAAGAGACAGAGCAAGAAAGAGCAGGAGAAAAAAAAGATACAGCAAGAAAGAGCAGGAGAAAAAGAGACACAGCAGAATAAAAAGAGACAAAAAGAAAGAGCAGGAGAAAGGGAAATCTAGAGGTTGAGCTGGAGACAGAGGGAGCATTTTTAAATCTAGATTAGCAGTGTGCTGTTTTTTTTTTTACTGCTTGCCTTGATGTTGCTCCAGCTACAGCACGTGAAGGAGTTCCAAGATCCTTTGCCGCCCCTCTGTTAATGAGGTTCCGGCAGCGTTTTGGTCTATTCACTGACCCGGAACTGATTGCAGTGCACACACACAGCTGTGGGCCATTTTTTTATTCACCTGCTGCAGGTTCAACTTCAGGGCTGTGTTTAACCCTTTAACGCCGCAGGACGTTCCATGACGTCTTGGCGGCAGACAGGCTTTGAAGACGCGGGGTGTACAGGTACGCTCCGCTGTCTTTAATGGGGCCGCCTCGGCCCCTCCCCGCAGCCTGCGCGCGCTGACTCGTGGCACGCGTCATTGGCTGCACAGGGACGGCCTGAAATCAGGCCGTACCCTGCAGCCAATGACGCGCACTGCGCACCGGCTGCGGGGAGGGCTCGGAATTAGTACCTGTACGCCTTGCCGGCAAAATTGACCCCTTAAGGGCGCCACCCCTGCGTCCTTAAGGGGTTAAGGGGGCTTCAGGTCAGGCTGAGCTCTAGGTTGCAGTGCTGTGTCCCGGGCCGTAACTGCTCATTATGGAGTCAGTGGATGGAGCAACGGGCTTTAAAGATGGAGCTGAGGAAGGGGGGGGGGGGGAGCTGCTGCAGCTAGTGGGGTTGGTTAGTGCAGTTGGTTAGTGCGTGGGGCTAGTGAAAGGGAGCAGAGCACTCAGCAGCACACCCTGGTTGTAATTATGCTTAACCCTTTCGCTGCTGAGGCTTTTCACACCTCTGTGCTGAGCTCATTTTTACCGGTTTCGCTCATCATGTTTAAACGCGTCTTGAAGCCTTATTTTAATATATGACCCAGACATATTATATATCGTTCTTTCCGGCAGACTCGGCAGATTCATAATATGTCACTATTATATGTATACGTTATGTCCTGTCTGTATTTTATAACAAAAAATGCAATAAAATTAAAATTTTCAATAATTTACAATGTGTAAAGTGTTTTTTTTTCACATTTTAACATGCGATCGTTTGCGGTTATATTTTCTATGGGGTGCGCTTGTTAAAAAAATTAGAAATGGGGACTCGTTACATTTTTTTTGGGGAAAATTTCGCTATTTTTAACAAACGCACCGCATACAAAAATCGTTAGTGCAGCATCATTGTTCACATTATAATTGAAATGGGAACAATATTGCTGCATAAACAAAACAAAAAAAAAAAAAAATTGTTTATTTTTTTTTTAGAATGTTTTTTTGAAATATATTTTTATTTTTATTTTGAATTTTTCATTGGATCCCCCTATCTCCACCATTGCTGGCAGCTAGGGGTTAACTCCAGAACTGGTGTCATCGTGCGATGCACGATGACGCCAGTCCTCACGGGGAGTTCCCGGAGGCTTGGCCGACATCCAAGATGTCGGCCAGCTCCGGGAAAGGATCACTATCCGGCGCTTTCAGCGCCAAATCGTGATCCGGCTCCCCAGGGGTTAATGACAGCCACTGTTTGGAAGGGCAGGCTGTGCCCTTCCAAACGGTGCCTGGCTTAACCCAGTGCACCCCGGCGATCGGGAGGGAGAGAGGTCCGAAGGACCTCCCCCCTCCCTTTCAGGCGCCTCCTCCGCACACGCAGGGGGGCGCCTGAATTAGATGTCATCGCGCCGCCACGATGACATCTAATGGCCCCGCCGGGGTCCCCGAGTGTTGGGCTGACATCGAGGATGTCAGCCCGCACTGGGGGGCACAGCGATCGGCCGGAATCCGGCCGATCGCTGGCCGCAAAGGGAGGATGCGCTCAGCGCGTCCTCCGCATTGAACAACACTGCGGGTGGACGCGCTGAGTGCGTCCTCTGCAGTGAAAGGGTTAAAAAGGAACAGACAGCCAGCTAGCGATACATGCGATAAATACACAGTATACTTTTTTTTCAGGGCGGTGACCGGGTCGTACCCTGCTCTCTCCGAGATCCGCATGCAGGGTTTCTGGATATGCTGACCCGAGGACCATGTGGTGGGTGGCGCAGCTCCTCATTGGTCAGCTTCTCCTGCAAAGAAACAAGAACATCGCATGCGCTTCGCAGTGACCGAGCGCGCTGGGGAGCGGCAAGTAGGAATCGGTAATATCGTGTACTTGAACACCGATACCGATAAATTCGAAAAAAAAACCAAAATTGGCCCGAAATATTGGCAGATCCGATAATCGGTCGACCCCTAATATATTTATTAAAAGAGTTCTATAATTATTTTAAAAAGTAATAAAATGTTATTTATTACTTAATTTGCTTTCCGTGTTTGTTTTTACTTAAACAAGGGCCCGTGATGCTGAACTCTGGGCCTCTGGGTGGTACTTGCCCCCTGGGCCAAAAGTTGCCAGTCAGCCCCTGCTATACGCTGTATCAGCCCATTAGACATAAATTTCAGAGAAACATGGTTTGCGCTTCTAACATCGATGAGCAGTGGCAAGCCGAACTTATAGTTCTATCTGATTTAGCGAAAGAAAACGACGGAGTAAAATATATCTTAACGGTTATCGATATACTGTCTAAATACGACTGGGCAATCGCCATAAAGGCTAAAACAGGGCGGAGTCTGGGCATGGTTTGGGTGGGATATGGGCATGGTCTGGGTGTAGAATGGGCGGGGTATGAGCATGGTTTGGGCGGTGCTGGGCGGGGCACCTGTTGAAATGAGTTTGATGTTATATACAGTCCTATACTACTATTGTGAATTTCGTATGAATTTCGATTCGGAACTAAACAAATTGCATATCTCTAATATAGTGTGCATTCACTGTGCAAACTCTCAATAAACTCAGGATTATTTTAAAAATTGCACATTTGCAGCACAGAGATACACCTGTGCGTGCACTCCTGATAGAGACAAACAACAGACATCTCTGTAATGGACCATCCAGCTAAAATCTTCTGAATCCTGAGTGGGGGCTCGCCATAGGCCAAACCACTAATGGTGCCTGCTGCCCTTACTCAGTATTCTCATTAACCTTGTTTTTGTTTACTTATAATGCATACATTCTACCTGCATCTATGTATTCACACACAGGTGTAAGACCATCAAGAATGACCCTACATTCACACACTGGAGCATTGACTGCAAATTAATTCTTGCATTTACACAATGTCATTGCACAGAAATTCATCATGACATGCACGAGTGCATCTTTCCCCCATACAAAATTACACAGTTTGTGAACAAACCACTACCTCTGTACATACAACCACTGCACAAATATATTTTTGTATTTAAAAGCCAGATAGAAATTAATCTCTGCATTAATTCACAATGGGCTATATTGCATAAATGGTGCCAATGTTAGCATCTTGATATGTAAGCGTTAGCACCAGCATTAGTGAGTTTTACGCATGCCCCTCATATTACATTTCTGACACTACACCTGTAAGTATACACTTAGCACATCGGAGTTTGCGTGAGCTTACTGTACTTTGGGCATCCTGTACCTAACATGGGGAGCGCAAACCTTAATTAGCGTATCGATAAGTAAGGCATTACAAAATGCAGGTGCTAATTCCGTCGGGATGCAGAGAGCCAAAAGATAGCTACACCTAAAAGATGGCCTACAATGCAGAACCATTTAACACCCTCTAAAGCCCCCTCATTAATTCCCATACTCTCCTCTCATCCCATGAGGAGAAGGGTGGCCCGATCCGCCGCTTCTTGTGGGTGAGAGCAGAGCGAGACAAGGAACTCTGTGAGAGTGAGATCACACAGGGCTTGTGGCCCAAAAGCACAAGCCTCCATGGAGTCCTATGGACTCCTCACTCCAGGAGGTGATACTCGCGGTGGCACTGATGCTTTACCACAAATATCACTGCAGTTAGTGCTGCGTTCCGGGGCAAGGTGGTGAGGTAGAGCCTGCCCCAGAATAGCACGTTAACATGGGGGAGCTATGGGAAAATCTTCAGGCGCAGATTTTCCCTGTTAACGTCCACATGTTAGCGTCAACAACGGAATAGTGCCCAATGACATTATACACAAACCCTGCAGACTCTGACACATTGTACAGTTAATCCTGGTGTTTCCAAACACTACTTTTAAGGACCTGACCACTGGTCAAATATATCAATATAATTTATGGCAAATGTTCTACTGTCAATTCTTTCGACGTGTGCCTTATACAGTTTTCACAGAACACATATTACTAAGTAGAGCATTTAATTATTCCCCTCTGGTCATACCTGATCACTGAATGGTTGCCCATATCTCATCATTGTAGCAAAATGTTCACAGTTATAGCTGGCAGTACTGTAGTCCTTCCGGTCTCCCACTTCGTTTTCTGCGCTTTTCACTATCTTTTTGGGTTTTCTAGGAGCACACCTTTTGTCATATTTATTGTTAACCTTATAAGGACGTCCTGCAGCCACATCTGTTACAAGTTGCTTCCTCACAATGCCCTGATTGGGTGGATCTGCTAAATCACACAAATATAAAGAATTATGAATGAAATGGAATTAATAAAAAATATTTAGTAAAAACCACCATGCATGATGCATCATATGGATAAGGGAAGAAAAAGTGAAAATGCACATAACAGGACAACCCTTAAATACTAATGAAGAAAGGAGCGGGATCTCAAGTGGATATATCATACATAGTATGATTAAGACCTTCGGGTCGAAACGTTACATTTTTTATTGTATGGGGTTTGCTATCCCCGAATAAACTTTTCTTCTCTCACGATATCCACTTGAGATCCCGCTCCTTTCTTCATTCGTATGTGTATAGGATTGGCGGCGTCCTCCTGAGCTCGTGATCTCGTGGTAATATGGTTGGGGCTCCCTCCTAGCAGAGATCGTGGCACCAGTTAATATGGTGAGTAAAATAAGGGCCTCAAAGGGTCAAACCAAATGTGACAGGAAATAACAGTAAGTAATATGTTTAATACCTCATTGAAAGAAGCAAGGCTGAGCGCCTTCTGTGACAATACAAAGGGCTAAATTACAATCTTCACGCAAACGTTTGCGCCGGCGCAAAAAAACATTAACGCAAGGGGTAAAACCATCTGCGCCGAATCCCGTATTACATAGTCAGCGCAACAACTGTGCGCAATCGTCTACCGCGGGAGAACCTGCACGAACCGTGCGCGAGCTTACTTTACTTCGCGTGTCCTATACTTAACATTGTGAGCGCAAGTGCGAATGAGCGCTGGTACGAGGATGTTTTACAATCTATTTGCGGTAATTACCGCATAGCCTTTGCACGCATAATTTTAGCAACTCCTAAAAGCTGGCGCTAACGGGATATCTGAACAACCTGGCTAACCCAAAAAAACAAACAGCCCATAAAAATGAATGCAGCAACAATATAATGGATGATGGCAGGTGTGTGTGTATTATTACTGTAGCATATGTGCTGATTTTGCATCAAACGCAGAACCCGTCTCCGATGACTCTGGCAGACGCAATTCAGTGTGTTTGATAGGTGTGTTTCTTCATTTTGCTTGGCTGAATAGGTGCAAAAAACTGCCCGTGAAAAGATTTTTGCGTGAGATGGCACTGCGCCTGCATTTGTGCGCGTCCTGTTTGCGTGAGCAATTGATCGGAGGAAGAAAAAAGCCGCGAGGATTGTAATTCCAGCGGTGATTGCACGTGCAAAAGTTTAACACTTGGCACAAAAAGTTTCGCTTTGCGCGAAGGGTTTGCGCAAAGATTGTAATATAGCCCAAAGTGTTCCATTTAGATAACCAACATCATATGCAAAAAGTCCAAAGAATTTATAAAACAAAATATGTAATTTGTAATTATGAAGCATAATAGTCTTTACATAGCAGTCATCACTTTATTTTCTCTTTTCTCCTCAGCAAGTTATTTCACTTATATTTAAGAATAAAAAATGGAAGCCGGCTCCAGAGTAGGTGCAAACTACGTTGCCTTTATTCCTTATACAGCAGAGGAATTTCTCTGCTGTATATGGAATAAAGACCATGTATGTTGCACCTACTCTGAAGTCAGCATTCATTTTCTATTTTTAGGCCTGTGTGTTGTGGAATTGGCAGTCCCACGTGGAAGCAGTGACTCGAGTGGGTAAAGTCTGTTGAGCCATTGGCACTTTATTTTTTGGACTGTCTATATTTCACTCATTTTGCCATTGGTACAGCTTACAAGATTTCGCAAATCAGAGTTAAAAGCTCCGAGGATCGGACCGATCTAGGGACACTATTCAAATGTTGCCAATAAGTTCTTTAGACGTTATTCATAATGTCTTGAGTAGTTATCTTATCAGAGGGAATTGCTATATCAGTCTTATCGCAAGCTGGGCTTGTGGCTTGAGTATAGAAATTCCCTGTGCGTCCTTACTGTAAATTAACATCTCCTATACCTTGTATAGGAGATGTCAATTTGCACCTAGGAATAGAAGCGAAAGCTACAGTCAGGTCCATAAATATTGGGACTTCGACACAATTCTAACATCTTTGGCTCTATACACCACCACAATGGAGTTGGAATGAAACAAACACAATGTGCTTTAACTACATAATAATGTAGCTATAGCTGTAGCTATAATGTCCGAGGTCTCGATATCCCAGAGAAGCGCTCCCGCCTATTGCGCGACCTGCGGTCCATACGCGCGTCCGTTGCCTTCCTCCAAGAAACTCATTTCCGCGCAGACTCAGCCCCCCCACTTCAGTGATGCCGCTTTTCCTACAATGTTTTTCAGTAACTTCACCCTTGGCAAATCTCGTGGGTTGCAATTCTGATCTCCAAGGACGTACCCTTTGTGGTAGATGCCACTGAAATAGACAAAGACGGCCGTTATCTTTTTGTCCGCGGGACGATTGTGGACACGGTATATACCTTCGTCTCCTTATATCTGCCCAACAAAAAACAACACACCTGCTAAGCTCGCATACTTAAATCCCTAGACAAGTTTCAACAAGGTATTACGATCATAGCCGGTGACTTGAATGTTCCTATGGAACCCCACATCGACTCCTCATCTGGCTCTTCGGCCACCCCATCGAATGTCCTGCGTCAAATCCATAGATCCTTAAATGAACATCGATTAGTCGATGTTTGGCGCGCCCTCCAAGCGGATGAGAAAGATTTCACATTTTTCTCACCGGTCCATAATGTACACATGCGTATCGATTACTTTCTTATGCATTATGATGACCTAACTCTTCTTCGCACCGTGGATATTACTACTACCACCTGGTCAGACCACACACCTATTTCCTTATCCATTCATTCACCTTTGTTTGTCCCAAAAGAACGCCAATGGCGCCTCAATCTCTCACTTTTGGAAGACCCCCTTATACAAGCAGATCTAACCTCCACTCTTGATTCCTTTTTTACCGAAAACACTTCTGAGGACACACCTATCCCAATAATATGGGAAGCCCATAAGGCCGTTATTCAAGGCTTTTTTATCAGTCGAGGAACCGCACGTAAAAAGAAAAGGGAGGAGGAACACAGCGCCCTTCTGAAGGAAATCCAAACACTAGAAGTAGAACATATGTCCACGGCTGCGGCGGAGGTCTATCAACGTCTACTGACGAAATGACGAAGCCTTAATAAACTTTTGAACGACTCTATACGCTTCTAAGCGTTGAAATCCCACTCATTCTTTGCATTAAACGAAAACAAGCCGGGACGTCTACTGGCAGGGCTCCTACGGGTTAAACGCACAAAAGCGTACATCCCTCGCATTCGCACATCCACTGGCTCTTTCTCCACTAACCCTCAGGAAATCACTGGAGAATTTCTTAGCTTTCTTCAAGGACCTTTACAATCTTGAAGAGGGGAGCACACAATCTGAACCGAGTTACCGAATGGAATCTTACCTTTCCACCACAATCACACGTTCTCTCTCTTCACCTGATAGCACGACCTTGAATGCTGCTATCTCGACCAAAGTAATTATGGCGGCGATGAAATCTACTAAGAATGGCAAGAGCCCGGGCCTGGACGGTTTGCCTATTGAGTATTATAAGAGGTGTGTCGCCTCTCTGTTGCCGACACTTACCTCTCTGCTTGAGGCGATTCGACAAGGCGCCCACTTTCACCCCCATTCTTTAACGGCGACCATAACTTTAATTCCCAAACCGAATAAAGACCACACCTGTTGTGGGAATTATCGCCCTATCTCACTTTTGAACAGTGATGTGAAACTTCTAGCACGGATCTCGGCCAACCCTCTTAAACGTTTTCTACTGCAGTTGGTAGCCCCGGACCAAGTAGGTTTTATTCCGGGATGCTAAGCGAGAGACGCGACCATCAGAGTTTTAAACGCGATAGTCTCCTCGAAGCGTACTGCACACCCCCTCCTTTTACTTTCAACAGACGCCGAAAAGGCGTTTGATCGAGTACTGTGGCCTTTTCTTTTCCGGACGTTATGACTCTTCGGGATCGGAAAGGAATTTTTAGGATGGATACATGCCCTATACGCCTCACCGACTGCAAGAGTCAAAGTCAATGGCACACTTTCCCCCCAGTTTCCAATTTGTAACGGTACACGACAGGGATGCCCCCTTTCCCCCCTTCTCTTCGCCCTATGATTAGAACCCTCTTTGTCGGCCATTAGAAGTAATCCTCGTATACGAGGGGTACAGGGCGCTCACTTAGAACACAAGATCTCGGCATATGCAGACGATTTGCTTTTTCTACTACCTGACCCAGTAACGGCGTTGCCGGAAGTGACTTGAGAGCTACAAGACTACGGATCTTTGGCAGACTTCAAAATCAATGACTCAAATTTGGAAATCCTTAAGGTCGCCCTTCCACACACCATTTCCCGAACTATCCAACAACAATATCCCTTCCACTGGTGCACCACATCTCTCACCTATTTAGGGGTCCGTCTTTCCGCTAACTTTGCCCGGATCTATGACCTTAACTTTAAACCCCTCTTAGAAACCTTTCGCTCAGACATGGCCTTGTGGACTAACAATTTTTTTTTTTTGTATTTAAGATTTTTATTTTGAAATAAAGTCAGCAAAACAAGCAAATAAAATGGCCTCGCAGGGCCATAATGTCATAGGAAGGATAACGTTCAAAACAGTAAGCATAGGCACAGCAAACAATAATATATCAGCAAAATCATCCCCAATAGGGGGTCTCATCTAGAACATGCATATATAAAGTCAACTGACTACAACTGTAGGTCAGCAAAATCATCCCCAATAGGGGGGTCTCATCTAGAACATGCATATATAAAGTCAACTGACTACAGCTGTAAGTCAGCAAAATCATCCCCAATAGGGGGTCTCATCCAAATGTAAGAGGATAGAGAGAAAAGAAAAAAAAAAAAAAAAATAATAATAATACTCGTAACTAAAGAAGGGGGGTCACGTGAAAAATCATCAAAAAGTCGAAAAAAAAAAAAAGGGGGGAGGGGGGGGTTAAAGTAACAAAAGAAAGTCTCAGTATCCCCGGCCGGGGAGTGTCATCAGAGGTGGGTATGAGAGGACCCAAAAAAAAAAACAGCAAGAGAAAAAAAAAAAAAAACAGTCTCAGGTGGCCTATCAACCCGTGTCTCTAAAAGGAGGTTCTTGCTTGGCAGGTAGCTCGAGCTGGGGGGGGGGGAAGTGTCCTCATAAGGGAGGGGGGAGTCATCAGCAAAAATGGGTCTGCAACAAAAAAGGAGAATAAGCAGCTAAAAAGCTTACTTCAGCCCGTATCAACGGAAAGGCTGCGTGGGCAAACCCTTCAAGCCGAGGCATCCCGTGGAGGATGCGACCAACAGGCATCCAGTGCTCCATAACTTGTCCAAAGGCCGCAGTCCCCACAATCCCTCCGTCTAACCGCAAGTCCCACTGCTCCAGAATAATAATAATAAAATGGGGTAGAAGAGCAACAAAAGTCCTCCACTGACATAGATCATAAGTCTCAAATACTCAACGAAGGAGTCTCAGCTAGCCGGCAAAATAGCATGGTGATAAGGAAAAAAAAAAAAAAAAACCACATACTCGGGGTGTACTTTAGCAATCAGTCTCGAATACTACAGAGGCAAGGGAAAATGGCGACAAACATTCAGCCTGGATCCAGAGAGGGTGAAGCCGAGGCACTAACTACTGCGGTTTCCAGGTCTCGGGGGATCCCCAGGGAGGCAAAGACCGGCCACACTTCATCCGGGATGTGAAAACATACGGCACGTTGTCGAGTGTGAAAAACAGAGTGCCCGCCGCTCCCCATCTGTACCGAATCTCCTTATCTCGAAGGCAGGACGTCACCTCCCGAAACCTCCGGCGGGCCGCCAGCGTCAAGAAAGGCAGGTCATTAAACAAAGATATGGCAGAGGACTCAAAGGCAATAACACTCCTCGCCGAAGGCAACGACATCAGCTTTTGTTTCATAGGTATCTCCCGCGCCACTGCAATAATATCTCGTGGTGCCGTCTCCGGAGCCGCTGCCGATTTCCGGACGCGAATGGCCACGCCAAAGATCTCTGGTGCACTGGGAGGGAGTCTCAGTAGGTGGCCCGCCAAGCGATTAACATACCCCACAGTTTCCCCCGGCTGCACCGATTCCGGTACCCCCCGGATGCGGACATTACGCCGGCGATGTCGGGCGTCCAATGTTTCCACCGTACGCGACAAGGTCTCCACTTGCAGCTGGAGAGATTCCACCTTACGAGCAAGGTGAGTATGCGCTGTCTCCACCGTCGTTGTTCGGTCTTGAATCTCTACCAACTGCTCCTGTACCAGGGTCACCTCAGCTTTAACTCCTGCCACGTCCGCACTCCACATTGCCCGCATGTCGATCATCATTCTTTTTATATCGCCTTTAGTGGCAAGCTGGACGTCTTCCCCCGGGGTCGCCGCCAGGAAGGCGGACGAGGCAGTCTGAATGGCAGCAGCCTCGATAGAGGCAGATAGTGTAGCCCGTCGACGAGCCGCCTTGGCAGCCCTCTTCGCAGAGGCCTTCCTGGCCTTCTGGTCCTGTAACGGAGCCTCCGTGGAAAGCAGGTCCTCTTCATCGCCACTCCCCCTTGACCAGGTGAAGCCGTCCTCATCTGATGAGCCGTAACCCGGAGGCAGGATGGAAGAGGGGAGACCCGCGGCAGACAACCGCCCGATACTCAGCGAGTCGCGAATGTCACGTTGGCCAGGAGCCGGCACTGAGTCAGGCCGCCTCGCCGTTTTCTTACCCATCTGGGAGCTAGGCAGGACCTGGATAGAGCACGCCGCAGTCAGCGAGGTAGTGATGGGCCGAGGAACCTCCACAGTCTCCCGAAATTGCCGTCCTTGCTAGTCTGCCCTCTCCACTCCAGGTGCCCCCCGAGCTCACAAGGCCACCTCTATATGCCGCTTAGGATCCCTCAGTGTGTCCTCCGGAGCAGCAAGGCAGAGTGTCGCTCCTCCGTCTCGTAGGCCCCAAAATGGCCGCCAGTTAAAGCAGGAAGCCAGCAGCGTTTATTGTAGGGACCTGCGGCAGTCAAAGCTCCCGGTCTGGGACAGCGTTCCAGTCAGTAGTGCCCCTGCCAAATGTAAGGAGCCGAGGAGGGTGAGTAGGTGACCCTAATGAGCTCAAAAACCGTAAACAGGAGCCCGATTTACAGAGCTCCTGAAAAGCACGTCTGTCCCCCTCGGCATCCAAGCTCCGCCCCCGGACTAACAATTTTTTATCCTGGATAGGGAGGATAAATGTAATAAAAATTAACCTTTTTTGCCCAGATTGCTATACCTTTTTCAGACTCTCCCCATTCTTCTCCCGTTAGCTTTTCATACACAAGTACAGCGCCTATTCTCACAGTTTATCTGGCCCAAAGGACGCCCTCGACTTAAGTACACAACCTTATGCAAACCCAAACTTTCTGGCGGTCTCGCACTCCCAGACGTGAGACTATATTATTATGCTACCCATATGATGAGGATTCTCGACTGGATGTCGAGCTCACCGGATCAGAGATGGATTGATCTGGAGGAACGACAAACCGGTTTCCCACTTGAGAACCTCCCATGGCTACCGCCTCTACCACAGTTGGTAGTACACTGCTACTGTGGCACAAGCTCAGAGTCAAATACGCCCTTTCATCCTTTCCCTCACCTCTGCTACCGCTGACACACAATCCGGACTTCCCTACACAAGTACGATCATCTCTCCATAGCCGCCTCACTGATTCCTCCTGCTTAAGGGTACTTCAGGTTTTACGTGATGGCAATTTTGTACCACTTGACAATCCTCAGAAACCCGACCCGTCCTTTGCGGACATTTTCGGTCACCACCAAATTAAATCCTCTCTTAAAGCTCTCCCTGGCAACTCTTCACTGAGTCGAGCTCTCTCTCCATTCGAATCCTTCTGTAAGCAGGCTCTCTTATTGGCGCATGGCATATCTACACTCTATAAAATCTTACAGGCAGTAGATTCCGAACCTCCGACTTTCATGGCCAGATGGGAACGCACCTTGGAGACACCCATACCTGACGAGACCTGGACTAAAACGCTGACTCTAGTACACTACGGAACCAAGATTACCCGAATGTACGAATCTTCATACAAATTCATGACTTTCTGGTATTGCACACCAGCTCTTGTATCTCTTTACCATAAGGCCCACTCTCCGATTTGCTGGCGCTGCTCTTCGTCCCTTGGATCTTACATATATGTTTGGATGTTTGGTGGGAATGTACGATTATACAGAATTACTGGAGACGGATACAGGACCTGATAGAACGGGCACTGATCTAGTCTTGGAATTTAAACCTCAGACGTTCTTGCTTTTACACATACTGTATTCGGTGAAATCCCTGAAGAAATCGATTCTACTCCGCATTCTACTGATAGCTAGATCACTCATTCCCATTTACTGGAGATCCACCTCGGTCCCCTCCACCAAGACCCTGATCGATCAGATGGAGACATTGAGGTCAGTGGAAGAACTAGCACTCCCACCCACACAGGCTGCCCAGCACTTCTTGGAAGTCTGGTATCATTGGAATGTTTACTGCTCATCAGCGGCCCTTCGGAGGACTATACAAGCTGAAGAGGAGGAAGGCAACGGAACAGGACAGGGTCTAGGATAACTCACTACACCCTCTGCCTACCTACACCTCCATTTTCCTCTAAACCCCATTCTATGACACTATCTCGCTCATCCTTGAACCTCCCTTTCACTCCTATCTTTTACTAGTCTACATATGCCTATACCTTCCCCTTTATCTCTTTGACCTGTGCTCCTTTCTCCTGTCCTTTATATCCCCCCAACTCCTTCCCCCCAACCCTCCGACTGTATCTTATCCTGTTTGCTTGTATGTTTCGAATGTTTGCTTTGACTCTTCCTGACAGCATTGATCCCTATGACACTACGTCATATGTCCCTTCAGCACTACTAACGAGCTGATAATACACTCACTCCCCCAATACAATTAAATTAGAGACCTGGAGCAACGATCTGGCCATCTAACTTATTGATCTCTAATCGTTGATTGTACTTCTGTCGGACGGAGGACACGTTATCAGATCTTCGAGAAATATGCCACTCTATCGCTCGGAAAATCTATACTCCTATGACTATACTGCTCAAACTGTATACTATCGATGTGTATATCAACCTTACATTCTAAACTATTTAATGTAGGACATAGTTCAGCTTATTATCTCACTATATGCTTGTTACCTCTTATTATATGTATGTCATGTTTGATGAAAATAAAAACTTTTCATTTAAAAAAAGAACATTATGCATGGCCAAAACAACTGTTTGGAACATTCTCAAAAAGAAAGAACGCACCGGTGAGCTCAGCAACACCAAAAGACCCGGGAGACCACGGAAAACAACTGTGGTGGATGACTGAAGAATTCTTTCCCTGGTGAAGAAAACACCCCTCACAACAGTTGGCCAGATCAAGAACACTCTCCAGGAGGTAGGTGTATGTGTGTCATTGTCAACAATAAAGAGAAGACTTCACCAGAGTGAATACAGAGGGTTCACCACAAGATGTAAACCATTGGTGAGCCTCAAAAACAGGAAGGCCAGATTAGAGTTTTCCAAACAACACCTAACAAAGACTTCACAGTTCTGGAACAAGCTCCTATGGACAGATGAGACCAAGATCAACTTGTGCCAGAGTGATGGGAAGAGAAGAGTATGGAGAAGGAAAGGAACTGCTCATGATCCCAAGCATACCACCTCATCAGTGAAGCATGGTGGTGGTAGTGTCATGGCGTGGGCATGTATGGCTGCCAATGGAACTGGTTCTCTTGTATTTATTGATGATGTGACTGCTGACAAAAGCAGCAGGATGAATTCTGAAGTGTTTCGGGCAATATTATCTGCTCACATTCAGCCAAATGCTGCAGAACTCATTGGACGGCGCTTCACAGTGCAGATGGACAATGACCCAAAGCATATTGCAAAAGCAACCAAAGCGTTTTTGAAGGGACAGAAGTGGAATGTTATGCAATGGCCAAGTCAATCACCTGACCTGAATCCCATTGAGCATGCATTTCACTTGCTGAAGACAAAACTGAAGGGAAAATGCCCCAAGAACAAGCAGGAACTGAAGACAGTTGCAGTAGAGGCCTGGCAGAGCATCACCAGGGATGAAACCCAGCGTCTGGTGATGTCTATGCGTTCCAGACTTCAGGTTGTGATTGACTGCAAAGGATTTGCAACCAAGTATTAAGAAGGGAAAGTTTTATTTATGATTATTATTCTGTCCCATTACCTTTGGTCCCTTAACAAGTGGGAGGCACATCTGCAAACTGCTGTATGTCCTACACCGTTCACCTGAGTTGGATGTGCATACCCTCAAATTAAAGCTGACAGTCTGCAGTTAAAGCACATTGTGTTTGTTTCATTCCAACTCCATTGTGGTGGTGTATAGAGCCAAAGATGTTAGAATTGTGTCGATGTCCCAATATTTCTGGACCTGACTGTATTCCAAAGTAGCTTGCATTTCCAGTCAGGAGATGTATTTCACTAAGAAATACCAACTCCTAAAAGCTGGTGTTGAGTGATTTGCATTTGCTGTGGAGCTCTGTGATACGTTCATATACACACTTTACTGTGAGTTTTATTGCTGTGGAGCTTTGATACAGTAATGTGGGATGTGTATGAGTGTGAGTTTTATTGCTGTGGAGGTCTGTGATACAGTAATGTGCTGTGTGCATGAGTGTGAGTTTTACTGCTGTGGAACTGTGTGATATGTTCATACACAGCACATGTTTTTTTTTGGGGGGGGGGCAATTCATCTTTGAACCCAGGCAGCACAGTCCGGGTTATTCAAAGAGAATCGAAAAGTTACCGCACGTTCGGTGACTTTCCGTCCTCTTCAATTCGTCACGATTTGTCGATCCCATTTTGGCAACTCTGCGGTGTATTCAGCAAGTACCACAGGGCCGTCGTAATGCAGGGAAAAGTTGCCGAAAACTCACCACAAAACCAAGGCGAATGCTCACCGAAACCGGCAAAAACATCTGGATTAACCCCGCCGAACACGCCAGAGAAACATGAGCAGGAGCCGATCAGAGCACAGAGCAGCCGCCGGAAAAACCGGACACCGCAGATGAATGGAGTGAAAAAAAAAAACAGTACGCTTGAATGTTTGAAAAGTGAAACGCTGTTTGCAAAGAAACCACTGAGCGAAAATGTCTGAAATTTACATATAAGATCCAATGAATGATAATAAAAAGGTCTGTTACAGAAAAATGAAAAAAGTTAAAAAAGAAAAAAATGTATGCAAAAAATATCCCAAAAAATGCCTATAGATCCTAAAAATCTATAAATAAAGAGACTTTTTACTGCAGAATGTTATAATCAATGGTTTATTAGATATTGAATTATAAGGGGAATATTTTTAACATTGAAGCCTATGGGATTCGCCTGAATAAACCTGATGAATGACACCACCGAATGGCAGGGCAATTCAGCAAAAACCAGCAGTGAAAAATTGCTGAATTGCCCTGCCATTCGGTGGTGTCAATCGTCAGGTTTATTCCGGCGAATCCCATAGGCTGCTTTTCGGCAGCCATTCGGATCTCTTTGAATAACCCTTAGTGTCTTCTGACTGCCTGCTACCCAGGGTGGGTAGATCAACCAGAAGTCATCTTCTGTAGCACTGGAGTACAGGAGGATCGTGATTGTAGTAGGGTTTGGCCCCAAGAAATCAGCAATACTGATTTTGGAGTAAGACAGAACTCGTTTACTGGAGAAAAAAGCACAGAATACAGCGCGAAATCAAGTAAGAGCTTAACCCTTTCACTGCTGAGGCATTTCACCGCTGTGTGCTGAGCTAATTTTTACCGCTTTCGCTCATCATGTTTTTTTTTTTTTTTTTTATATTTCAAAATTTTTATTTTATAACATTGTCATCAATACAACTAACAGTAAACGGCCGCACAGGGCCACAGCAGGCTAGTCAGCAGGAAATCAACGCAGATAAACATCCCCAAATAGGGGGGTCTCATCAAAATAAAAATCAAAAATTAGTTTGTCAGCAGGAAACATTGCATCATCACAAGGAATTATGTTCACAACGCTATCAAAAAGATGGTAATCCAAAGAACAGAGAGGGGAAAAAAAAAAAAAAAAAAAAAAAAAGGGGGGTGGGGTGTGAAAAATGGCAAAGGCCATTGCCGTGACGCTCCTGGCACGCTCCTGAAGGAGGCCATGGAGGGACAATGTCACGGGGCCTAGGACCCTAAGGGCCAATCATAACGCAGAGTCATGGTGGCGCGCCTCAGGCATCCCAGTAATGCCAGAGAGAGAAAAAAAAAAAAAAAAGGGGGGAAGGGGGGTGGGGGAGTGGATACACCATCTTCTGCAGTGCAAGTCTTTGGGGAACAACATGAGAGAGAGAAAGAAGAAAAAGAAGGAAGAAAAAAGAAAAAAGAAAAAAAAATTAATTAATTAAATAAACATCCCCAGATAGGGGGGTCTCATCAGATAATAATACACATATATAAGGGTATCACCGCTAGATCACAAAAAGTAAAAATAAAGAACTCAGTCCGCAGTATGCTTCATAAAGGGGTAACTCACACAAAATGACAAAATAATTCGCGTGCACAGCATTAAAAGGGAACATCAAGATCCTGGGACAGAGGACAGTCCAGTGGGGTGGGTTACCGGGCCAGACAGGCAGACATCCGTCGAAAGGCAGACCCCTTCAGCCTGTATCTCGCCACAAAGTGGAGCCATGCGCCCCATCGGCTCCAAACTGTCCGCAAAATGCCCTCTGCCTAAGAGGGACCGAGGCCCCCGGTGCAACGCAAGGGAGGCCCTGCAAAACACTAGAGCCCTCAATCTCACAACAGGGACGGCGGGCTTCTTCCTTCCTCGAAACCTCCATCACCCCTCCAGCCCCAGCACTCTGCCGGGAGGATCCTAGCCGCATGGCGGCGGACAGTCCACGGACGGCGGACTGCGTCATCCCCGCCGACCGAGAAGGAGCCACAAAGATCGCTGCAGCTATCACCGGGTCGTCCAGCTCCCCACAATCGGCTGGCTCCTCTTCTTCTGGAAGGTAAGGGACGTCATTTTCTTCATCCAGACCGCTCAATTCCGCACCGCAGAACCCGTCAGCCATCTTAAATCGCCAGGTATCTACCATCTCAGCCGCTGGTCTCGCAGGCCTAGGCCGCAGGTCCAACATCCGCAGGCGTCCACCGCTCCCGGTACAACTCCCCGACGCAGCCGCAGTAGGCAAGCAGGCCGCAGCCGCACTGAATCCCGAGGTGGCCTCCGTCCTCTCCGTCTCTCTCGCGTTCGTCGCCTCCCTGCAGCTTCGCAGCGAGGCCATCAGCCGGCGCCACACACCCCTCGTAACCGGGGCTGCATCATCTTCCTCCGCCAGGATGCGCAGACAGGCATCCAGGCCCGAGATCACGACTGAGTCACCCCGATCGCTCATCATGTTTAAACGCAATTTGAAGCCACATTTTATTATATGACCCAGACATATTATATATCGTTCTTTCTGGCAGATTCGGCAGATTCATAATATATCATTTTTATATGTATACGTCATGTTCTGCCTGTATATTATAACAAAAAATGCAATAAAACTTGAATTTTTAATCATCTACAGCGTGTAAAGTGTTTTTTTCACCTTTTATCACATGAACATTTGCGGTTTTATTTTCTATGGGGTGCGCTTGTACAAAAATTAGAAATGGGGACTTATTAAATTTTTTGGGGGGAATTATGTGATTTTTAGCAAATGCACACCATAGAAAAAAATCATTAGTGCAGCATCATTGTTCACATTATAATTGAAACGTGAACAATATTGATGCATTAATAAAAAAATACATGTTTTTTTTATTTTATTTTTTACTTTATACCTGGTCATGTTGGGTATCATTCGAAAGGCCATGCTCAGGCCTTTGCATTGACACCCTCCATGATCCCCTAGCTGAATGAAATTCACCCCCTATCTCCACCAGGGGATTCCAGGCAGCTAGGGGTTCCCCGGCTATCTGACATCATCACGCTATGCGTGAGGACATCAGGCAGTGAGGGGGGACCCGGGGGTGGAGCCGCCATCCAAGATGGCGGCCCCCACCGGAGCTAGGCCGCAGTTCGGCGCCGAAGTGCAACCCGGTGCCTAAGGGGTTAAAGCCAGGCACCACTTAAAAGGGGAGACTCTCCCCTTTTAAGCGGTGCCTGGCTTTTTTTTGTGGGACCTCCCGATCAGGAGGGATCCGAACGGATCCCCCCTCCCTTTCAGGCGATCTCGCGGCATTGCCAGGGGGTCCCCTGGAAATGACGTCATCGCGCATGGCGCAATGACGTCATTTACGTCGGGAGGAACTTGACTTCAGCGTCTGAGGACGCTGAAGTCAGAACGCTGGGGGACCCTGGACAGAGATGTGAGTATCTCTGCCGGGGGTCCCGCAAAGCTGATGACGTGTGGGACACGTCCTCCTCAGCATACAGCGGGAGTAACTGAGGACGTGTCCCACACGTCGTCAGCAGTGAAGGGGTTAATCCCATTATTTCAAACAATGCCCATCCCAGACAGCATAATGCCTTCATAAGGATACATAAAGCAGGATTCCCATACATTACAATGATAGTATTTTTGGGGTGACCCTTGGGAGTGCCAGATGCAATCAGGGGACCATTTGATAGCCCCGGTCCTTCAGATGACACTCTCCAAAAAGTGCCCTGATTGGTGGACAGAAGCCAGAGTGACAGCGGTGTAAAGGTATCTCTCCAGAAACCATCCGGAAAAACCCATAGCTATGGTTGCTGCACCCTAGTAAGATGGAAGCATGGAAAATCCAGGTTCACAAGTGAGCTAACTCTCAGTAAATATCCCAACCTATGCCCCAACTAATCAAATTTAATTAATCAAAATTAACGTCAGTAAATTCAAAACATTGAGTCGCGAAGCCAAGTGCATTGTTAATTTTAGTATCTGACCACCAGAATTGAAATTTCTTACATCCCCCTACTTTAGGCTAGGGTCAGACTAGCGCAGTTTTAACGTGCGTTTAGCCGCACGAAATCACGGCCGTACTAGCAGCAAATGACGTCCAATGCCGGGGAACATACGACGAACGGCCGCACGAAAGTTCGTCCGCGCAACGCAAGTGGCCAACGAACGCATTTTTTCGAGAACGTCAAACCGCTACTACTGACGTACAGAGTGCGCTGCGGCCGCATAGCGGCGTGTGTGTGTGATTGGGAGACGTCAGACGCTGCTAATGTCCGGCCAACATAACGTCCAGACTCAAAAAGTGTTTTATTGATGATCCGTACAAAATCACGGACGAAAAGGCGCATCGTATGACCGCTATCGCGTATTCCGGGGGAAAATACGTACGTTCGTTCGACCGAACTTTTTCACGGACGACGTGAAAAATGCGTTCGTCTGACCCTAGCCTTAAAGTGAAGAGTCCTTTATTTTATAGGTCTGACGGAGTGGCCAGGGACAGTTTGGGTGACACGGCCATTTAACTTTTATGTTATTATCTCATTTTTTACCTGCAAAGTCGACAAGCTTTCCATTCCCCACATATACAGCCCAATGATCATAGTTGCCACGGTGAAATTCAAGGAGATCTCCAGGTGCAATCTGGAGAGTATAGAATTAATTATTTGTCTTTATTGTTGAACACAATTTAAGTGACATCCTGAAAGAGGAACTTAGATTTACATATTCTCCTTATACTTGCTAGAATTGGGTGTCGATTAAATAACTGGAAATTATCAGGGTTATCCAAAGACATTCGAATTGCTTGAGAAAGGTAACCGAACGCTGAAAATCAGCATTTGGTTACCTTTCCTGACCATTCGGCTATCCAGAGAGCAGGCGATTCACCAAATCCTGGCGAATTGCCTGAACATACGGTGCCTGTTCGGTGCCTGTTCGAGGGCAGTGAAATCCCCATGAAAAAGCACTGCTTTGGCTATTCAGAGAACACAAACCAGCAGTGAAAGGTTCCCCTAATGCCCTGCCATTCGGTGGTTTAACCCTTTCGCTGCTGAGGCTTTTCCCGCCCCTATGCTGAGGTCATTTTTACCTGTTTTGCGCATCATGTTTAAACGTGTTTTGAAGGCTTATTTTAGTATATGACCCAGACATATTATATATCGTTCTTTCCGTCAGACTCGTAGATTCATAATATGTCATTATTATATGTATACGTTATGTCATGTCTGTATATTATAACAAAAAATGCAATAAAATATGTATTTTCAATAATTTACAATGTGTAAAGTGTTTTTTTCCACATTTTAACATGCGAGCAATTGCGGTTATATTTTGTATGGGGTGCGCTTGTTAAAAAAATTAGAGATGGGGTCTCGTTACATTTTTTTTTGGGGAAAATGACACTATTTTTAACAAACGCACCGCATACAAAAATCGTTAGTGCAGCATCATTGTTCACATTATAATTGAAATGGGAACAATATTGCTGCATTAACAAACCAAAAAAAATAAAAAAAAAGTGTTTATTTTTTTTTTTTTAATTTTTTTTTTTAATTCTTTTTTATTTTTATTTTTCATTTTTTATTTTTTTTTACAAAATTTTTCACTTTCATGTTTGGTATCGTTGGAACGGCCATGCTCTGGCCGATCCAACGATACCAAAATTTAACCCCTAGCTGCCACGGATCGGGAGATAGGGAGTTCATTGGAACTCCCTATCTCCACAGTTGGTGGCAGTTAGGGGTTAAGTCTAGGACTGGCGTCATCGTGCTACGCTAAAGTGTTTTTTTCCACATTTTAACATGCGAGCAATTGCGGTTATATTTTGTATGGGGTGCGCTTGTTAAAAAAATTAGAGATGGGGTCTCGTTACATTTTTTTTTGGGGAAAATGACACTATTTTTAACAAACGCACCGCATACAAAAATCGTTAGTGCAGCATCATTGTTCACATTATAATTGAAATGGGAACAATATTGCTGCATTAACAAACCAAAAGATGACGCCAGTCCTCTGGGGGAGTTCCCGGAGGCTTGGCCGACATCCAAGATGTCGGCCAGCTCCGGGAAAGGATCGCGAACCGGCGCTTTTCAGCGCCGATTCGCGATCCAGCTCCCCAGGGGTTAATGCCAGGCATCATTTGGAAGGGCAGGCTGTGCCCTTCCAAATGATGCCTGGGTTAACCCCATGTGCGCCGCCAATCGGGAGGGAGAGAGGTCCGAAGGACCTCCCCCCCTCCCTTTCAGGCGCCTCCTCCGCACAATGCGGGGGGGGCGCCTGAATTAGGTGTCATCGCGCCCCCGCGATGACACCTAATTCTGGCGGCTGCTGGTCCGGATGCCGGGCTGACATCCAGGATGTCAGCCCGCACCGGAGGGGCCAGCGATTGGCCGGAACCCGGCCGAACGCTGACCCCGATGGGAGGACGCGCTCAGCGCGTCCTCCGCATACCAGCGGGACTGCTGAGGACGCGCTGAGCGCGTCCTCAGCAGCGAAGTGGTTAATTCGACAGGTTTATTCAGGAGAATCCCATAGGTTTCAATGTTAAAAATATTCCCGGTTTAATTCAATATCTAATAAACCGTTCATTATAAAATTCTGCAGCAATAAGTCTCTTTATTTATAGATTTTTTAGGATACTTTAAGCATTTTTCTGATTTTTTTTTTTTTAAAAGTCCGATTTTTTTTTGGATTTTTTTTCAGTTTACTTATTTTTTCTGTAACAGCCCTCTTTATTATCATTCCCTGGACCTCCTGTGAAAATTTCAGACATTTTCGCTCAGTAGTTTCTTTGCAAACAGCGTTTCATTTTCCCAGATTCATACAAATGGTTTTTCTATTTATTCACCTCCCTCTGTCTACGTCACAGCTGCTTCGGCTCTGTGTGATTCGGCTCCTGTTCGGTTTTTCGCAGGTTAATCCAGATGTTTTTGCTTGTTTTCTGCGTGCATTCGGTGGGTTTTGCGGTTAGTTTTCGTCAGGTTTGCGGCAGCTTTTCCCTGCAATTCGGGGGCCCTGTGCTGTTTGCTGAATACACCGCAGGGTCACCGAAATGCAATCGGCAAAAGGAACCGAATTGAAGAGAACGAAAAGTCACCGAACGTGCGGTGACTTTTCGAATCTCTTTGGATAACCCTGTATATTTTTTTCTAAAGTGTTTACAATGCTAAAATGCTTAAAGAAAATTTTCTGGTATTCATCAGGGTCTTTTAAGCTAACATAAAGCCGATGCACTTTTATAATTAGAGTCATCAATATTTACTAAGACAACAGTTTCTGAAGAGCTTTGCAATAGCGGTGAATCAAAATAACAACTTTAACCTCTTGGCTAAGAGAAGACGCACTGAGCTCATCCTTTGCTTTGCCGCAGCTGTGCGTAGGACGTGCTCAGCGCGTCATTGAAGTTCCGCGGTTCGGCGCCAATCATGGGGCTCTTTCACAGCGTGCTGCTGATATCTTGAATGTGAGCCCTTGTTGTGGGACAGGCTCCTCCCCAGTAAAACCATTGTATATGATGATGTCAAATACAGGACCTGTCCCTGTCTGAATGAGAATTCCTTATTCAGGAGATGCAGGGATCCTTTGGTCCATGAGCTCAGGGGCGTACCTAGAACATTTGGCACTCAGGGCAGATCCTATATTTGGCACCCCCCACTTTAAAATGTAAAAATAACCCCCATAAAAGATCAGCAGACCTCATGCAGCATATTGATATATACCCCCATTAAAGACCAGCAGACCTCATGCATAACAGCATATTGATTGATATATATATACCCCCATGCAGACCGCATGCAGCAAATATATAAACATTAAAGACCAACAGACAGACCTCATGCAGCATATTGATATATATATAACCCCCATAAACATTAAAGACCACCAGCAGACCTCATGCATAGCATATTGAGATTAGGGATGAGCCGAACACCCCCCGAGTTCGGTTCGGGCCCGAACCCGAACTTCCCATATGTTCGGGTCCGAACCCGAACTCGAACTCCATGCAAGTCAATGGGGCTGAAAATTCGGTTTTTAGAGTGCCCTCCAAGAGGGCATATATGCTAGATATTTGCCATAAAAGGTGTATGGGGGTCCGGGTAGTGCCCTGGGGGACAGGAAACAAGGACAAAATTTAAAAAAAAAAAAGTTTTTAAAGGGACAGTAAGTTTTCCATGAAATAAGGGTTAAAAATAAAAACCAAAAATTCCTTCAAATATCGTGCCTAGGAGGTCCCCATAACCTGCCCGTGAAGTGGCGGATTTCTAGGATGTATAGAAACACTTAAAACAAGAAAATGACGTTTCAAATGACGGTAAATGCTTTTCCTTTAATCTATCCATAAACCACTGCTTGGGGCGGCAGTCTGTATGAAAAGAGGAGACATTTTCGTACACGCAGAAAAAGTTTACTGATTTTTTTTGGCTAAATTATTGTGAAACTTATGCAGGATTTGGATGAAAGTAACAATAGGTGCTTCAAAATTGGTCCTTTAGCGTCTCCAACAGTGCCGTCACACCGTAACCCCTCTGAGGATATGAATCTGATACAGGCGTCAGTGGCAGTGCACCCAAATATTGTGCTTTTGGTGCCAGGCCTGCAAGTACTATCATACAGTAACCCCTCTGTGGTATTGTGGAAGAATGCAGGGGTGGACCATGTGGTCCTATATTGAAAAGATATGATTCTGGTCAAGGCGTCAGTGCACCCAGATATTGTGCCTTTGGTGCCAGGCCAGCAAGTATCATCATACAGTAACCCCTCTGTGGTATTGTGGAAGAATGCAGGGGTGGACCATGTGGTCCTATATTGAAAAGATATGATTCTGGTCAAGGCGTCAGTGCACCCAGATATTGTGCCTTTGGTGCCAGGCCAGCAAGTATCATCATAAAGTATCCCTTCTGTGGTATTGTGGAAGAATGCAGGGGTGGACCATGTGGTCCTATATTGAAAAGATATGATTCTCGTCAAGGCGTCAGTGCACCCAGTTATTGTGCCTTTGGTGCCAGGCCAGCAAGTATCATCATACAGTAACCCCTCTGTGGTATTGTGGAAGAATGCAGGGGTGGACCATGTGGTCTTATATTGAAAAGATATGATTCTGGTCAAGGCGTCAGTGCACCCAGATATTGTGCCTTTGGTGCCAGGCCAGCAAGTATCATCATAAAGTATCCCTTCTGTGGTATTGTGGAAGAATGCAGGGGTGGACCATGTGGTCCTATATTGAAAAGATATGATTCTGGTCAAGGCGTCAGTGCACCCAGATATTGTGCCTTTGGTGCCAGGCCAGCAAGTATCATCATACAGTAACCCATCTGTGGTATTGTGGAAGAGTGCAGGGTTGGACCCTGCGGTTCAAAAAATTTAAATGATATAAATCTGGCACAGGCGTCAGTGCAGCCAAATATTGTGCCTTTCATGGCAGCAAGTGCCTTCACACTGTAACCCTTTTGTGGTATTGTGGAAGAGTTCAGTGCTGGAGGTTTTGTGAATGCAGAAGAGGACATCCCCGATCTATTCCATTACTTCAGCATCAGGGGATTGATAGCTGCTGATCCAGGACTGATTCATTTTTATAAATGTCAGCCGGTCTACAGAGTCGGTGGACAGATGCACTCTTTTGTCTGACAAAACCTCCAGCGGCACTGAACGTCCTATCGGAAAGCACGCTAGATGAAGGGCAACCTAGTAACTGAATATTGGCTAAGTTCTGGCCAGTGATCCAATCTCAACACCCAGTAAGCCAGTGGATCATCTGCTGGAAAGGTATCCAGGTCTGCCCTTGCCCCTAGGTAGTCCTGCACCATATGGTGAAGATGCTGGCAATGGGTGCCTACATTTGACGTCCCTGGGCGTCGAGGACTAAAAATGCATCAGTCAAGCGGCCCTGGCCTTCACCACTATTCCTCTGATCATCCGCAGCCTCAGAAGCACGTGTGTCAGCACTTGGTTATCTACCAGTGTCTGGAAAGGTGTTACACAAGTGTCGCTTTAGAGCGTCCTCAAGTTTTTTCATCCTGTGCTCCCTCTGTGCGGGCAGGATGAGCTCTGCAACTTTCCCCTTGTATCGTGGATCAAGAAGGGTTGCCAACCAGTAATGATCTCTCTCCTTGATAGCACGAATCCTGGGGTCCTTTAGCAGGCTTTGCATCATTAGGGAGCCCATGCAGCATAGGTTGGAGGCAGTGGCGTAGCGTGGGTTGTCAGCGCCCGGGGCAAGCCAAGAATTGTGCGCCCCCCCTAACCTGTGGACACGTTATCGATATTGCCCCAGCTCTCACATGAATATTGCCCCAGCTCACACATGGATTTGACCCAGCCAGCTCCACATGAATATTACCCCAGCTCACACATGGATTTGCCCCAGCTCACACATGGATTTGCCCCAGCTCATGGATTTGCCCCAGCTCATGGATTTGCCCCAGCACATGGATTTGCCCCAGCTCATGGATTTGCCCCAGCTCATGGATATGCCCCAGCACATGGATTTGCCCCCGCACATGGATTTGCCCCAGCACATGGATATGCCCCAGCTCATGGATTTGCCCCAGCACATGGATTTGCCCCCGCAAATGGATATGCCCCAACTCATGGATTTGCCCCAGCACATGGATTTGCCCCAGCTCATGGATATGCCCCAGCTCATGGATATGCCCCAGCTCATGGATTTGCCCCAGCACATGGATTTGCCCCAGCTCATGGATTTGCCCCCCAGCTCATGGATATGCCCCAGCTCATGGATTTGCCCCAGCTCATGGATTTGCCCCAGCTCATGGATATGCCCCAGCTCTCACCTGGATATTGCCCCAGCTCCCGGGCAGCGGGAGTGCCCGCCCCGGTCCTGAACAGCGTGCGAGTCCGTCCGTGTTGAAGGGGAGGCGGCTGCGTGCGCAGGTCACGCGGTCCGGCCAGTCAGGTGGTACAGAGACTCAGTACCACCTGATTAGACGGACCACCTGCGCCTGCACGCAGCCGCCTCCCCTTCAACAGGATGGACTCACTGTTTAGGACCGGGCAGGCACTCCTGCTGCCCGGCATCTGGGTCCCCTCAACCCGCGGGCCCTTGGGCGGCGCCCGAGGGCCCGGCGGGTCAGTCGGGCCACAAGTTTTAGGGGCACATAATTTCAAAAGAAATTATGCGCCCTCTCACAAAACTGCGCCCGGGGCCACGGCCTCCCCTGCCCCCCCACGCTACGCCACTGGTTGGAGGTGGCATTAGCTTCCGAGTCTTCCTGGTCAATGAGGATGACCGTATCGTGCACTTCCTCCTCCCAGCCATGCAATAGCCCTTGTGTTTCTGGGCACCTGAAACCCTCCCTTAAGGAATCCCCACCTTCAATGCCCCCACTACTTAAATATTCTGCCTCCTCCTCCTCCTCATCCTCCTCCTGTCTGATCTGAGTAGGACCCGCAGGAATGCTGTCTGCGGAAAGACTGGGGCCTTGAGAGCTAGGGAAGGCCTCCTCTTCCTCCCGCTGCTCTGCCTCTAGAGCCACATCTATAATTCCCCGCAGAGTGTGCTCCAGCAGGAACACTAAAGGAATTGTGTCACTGATGCATGTACTGTCCCTGCTCACCATCCTTGTTGCCTCCTCAAATGGTGACAGTACAGTGCATGCATCCTTGATCATCAGCCACTGCGGGGGGGGGGGGGAAAACAAGTTGACCTGAATCTGTCCTTGTGCCATACTCACACAGGTACTCGTTGATGGCCCTCTGCTGCTTGTGCAGACGCTGCAGCATTGCTAATGTGGAGTTCCACCTGGTGGGCATGTCGCAGATCAGACGGTTTGTGGGAAGGTGGAATTCTCTTTGAATTTATGCCAGGCGAACGCTTGCTGGGAATGACCGTCTGAAGTGGCTGCAGACTTTTCTGGCCTGGATGAGAAGCTCTGGCAGCCCTGGGTACTTGGTTAGGAAAAGCTGTAGCACCAGATTTAGGACGTGTGCTAGGCATGGTACATGCGTCAATTTACCCTTGCATAGGGCGGAGAGAAGGTTGCTGCCATTATCGCAGACGATCATTCCCAGCTCAAGCTGGCGTGGTGTTAACCATCTCTGCAGAGCTGACAAAATTTCTGACCCGGTGTGACTCCTGTCCCCTAAACAAACCAGCTCAAGCACAGTATGGCATCTTTTTGCTTGAGCCATTGCGTAGACCCTGTCAGGCGTCGTTTTAACTGCCACTTCGCCAGAGACAGAGAGGGAGGAGGAGGAAGAGGAGGAGGAAGAGGTGGTGGTGGTGGAGCAGACAGACCTCATACAAGCAGCTTTCTGGAGGCGTGGTGGATGAACAAGCTCCAGCACAGAGCCCTGTCTTTCATCACTCCCAGCTGCAATCAGAGTTACCCAGTGTGCCGTGAAGGAAATATAACAACCCTGTCCATGCTTGCTGGACCACGTGTCTAAAGTCACATGCACCTTGCTGCTGACTGCCATTCTCAATGACTGGATAACATTGTCTTCCACGTGCTGGTATAGTGCTGGAATGGCCTTGCGTAAAAAGTAATGGCGTTTTGGAACCTGCCACTGTGGTACAGCACATTCAGCAAATTCACGGAAGGGAGCAGAGTCCACCAGCTGGAAAGGCAGCAGCTGCAATGTGAGTAAATTTGCTAAGCTGGCATTTAGACGCTGTGCTTGGGGATGGTTGGGACTATATTTTTTCTTTCGCTGCAGCAGCTGCGGCAACGTAATCTGACTGCGTAAATCTTCAGCTACTGGGATGATGTCACATTGTGAGGAAGGACCTGGTACATCCATTACTGTAGCATCATCCCTGTCGGTGGAGGTTGTAGGCAATGACATGGCAGGACATACAGTGGGGGTAGAGACAGATGAGGAGGAGGAGGACCTATGCAAAGTTTTGCGCCAACGGGATGTGTGGCAGTTGTTCATATGTCGCCTCAAGCACGTGGTACGCAAGTGTCCGGTATCTTTCCCACGCTTAAGACTCATCTGACATAGATTACAAATAGCAACGCTGTGCTCTACTGCACATTTCTTAAAGAACTCCCAGACAACAGACTTCCTGCATGTGTTCTTTGAGACAACAGCGCTCTGCACCGGACATGTGATGCCTTGGACTGGCTAGTGCTACGGTTGGTCACAGAGGATGTTGTGCCTCGTGTTTGCTGTGCCTCCTCCTCCTCCTCCTCACTTGATTCCTCTGTTCGATCTGGCACCCAGGTGGAGTCAGTGACCTCATCATCATTGTCATCTTCACCCCCTATCTCCTCGTCACTGGAGCCAACTTGGTAGTATGCTGCAGCTGCTGGGGCAACATGAGTGCCAGTTATTTGTGTGTCATCACTGGCACCCCCTTCCTCTAGGTTGATTATACTCCCTTGCTCAACCTCAGAGATTGAATCAGAGCACTGTACTTGCTGCGCATCCTCAAGCAGCATGTCACTCTCATTGTAGTCAAACAATTCAGCTGACTCCTCCGTGTGTGATAGCGAGGCTACGGCAGGAGTAGCTGTGGACATGGAGACTGCATTAGATGCTTTGGCAGCTGAGGTGGACTGTAAAGCACTAGAAGCCTGGCTGGCAGAGGACTCGGAGGACTCGGATGGCCTGGTTAGCCAATCCACCAAGTCCTCTGTATGTTGCTGCTGCTTAAGATGGCCAGCACCAGTTAGAAAGGACAAGCGTGCCCCTGCAGAGGATGCACCACGTCCACCACGACCAGAGGCACAGCCTCCCGACACAGGGGCTGCTTGCCCTCTTATCTGTGTCTGGGAGCGTCTGCCTGTCCTTTTTGTTCTTTCAGACATGGTGAGTGATATATAGATTAATATATACAGAACTCTGATATAAAGATTTAAAGTACTCTGGTATAACTCAGTGAGACACACTGATAACTGGCAGCCAGTGACGAGACACAGATCACCTCAATTCACAAATGTTTTGTAGAAATTAGTGAGCCCCAAAATACAGCGTGGTACTGGATGTGTGATGAGACACAGATCACCTCAATTCACAAATGTTTTAAAGAAATTAGTGAGCCCCAAAATACAGCGTGGTACTGGATGTGTGATGAGACACAGATCACCTCAATTTACAAATGTTTTGTAGAAATTAGTGAGCCCCAAAATACTGCGTGGTACTGGATGTGTGACGAGACACAGATCACCTCAATTCACAAATGTTTTGTAGAAATTAGTGAGCCCCAAAATACAGCGGGGTACTAGATGTGTGACGAGACACAGATCACCTCAATTCACAAATGTTTTGTAGAAATTAGTGAGCCCCAAAATACAGCGTGGTACTGGATGTGTGACGAGACACAGATCACCTCAATTCACAAATGTTTTGTAGAAATTAGTGAGCCCCAAAATACAGCGTGGTACTAGATGTGTGACGAGACACAGATCACCTCAATTCACAAATGTTTTGTAGAAATTAGTGAGCCCCAAAATACAGCGTGGTACTGGATGTGTGACGAGACACAGATCACCTCAATTCACAAATGTTTTGTAGAAATTAGTGAGCCCCAAAACAGCGTGGTACTAGATGTGTGACGAGACACAGATCACCTCAATTCACAAATGTTTTGTAGAAATTAGTGAGCCCCAAAATACAGCGTGGTACTGGATGTGTGACGAGACACAGATCACCTCAATTCACAAATGTTTTGTAGAAATTAGTGAGCCCCAAAATACAGCGTGGTACTGGATGTGTGACGAGACACAGATCACCTCAATTCACAAATGTTTTGTAGAAATTAGTGAGCCCCAAAATACAGCGTGGTACTGGATGTGTGACGAGACACAGATCACCTCAATTCACAAATGTTTTGTAGAAATTAGTGAGCCCCAAAATACAGCGTGGTACTGGATGTGTGACGCGACACAGATCACCTCAATTCACAAATGTTTTGTAGAAACTAGTGAGCCCCAAAATACAGCGTGGTACTGGATGTGTGACGAGACACAGATCACCTCAATTCACAAATGTTTTGTAGAAATTAGTGAGCCCCAAAATACAGCGTGGTACTGGATGTGTGACGAGACAAAGATCACCTCTATTCACAAATGTTTTGTAGAAATTAGTGAGCCCCAAAATACAGCGTGGTACTGGATGTGTGACGAGACACAGATCACCTCAATTCACAAATGTTTTGTAGAAACTAGTGAGCCCCAAAATACAGCGTGGTACTGGATGTGTGACGAGACACAGATCACCTCAATTCACAAATGTTTTGTAGAAATTAGTGAGCCCCAAAATACAGCGTGGTACTGGATGTGTGACGACACACAAATCACCTCAATTCACAAATGTTTTAAAGAAATTAGTGAGCCCCAAAAAAATTTGCTGGTTGTGTGACAAGACACAGAAGATCACCTCAATTCACAAATGTTTTCAACAAAGTTGTAAACCCCCAAAAAAATTGCTGGCACAGTGACAAGACACACATCACCTAAATTCCCTGATATTTGGTAGAAATGAGACCCCCCCAGACCCCCCCAGTAGCGTGGCAGACCAGCAGTAACAAGACACAACTATCTCCTCTGAAATCTCCTCTGAAATGCATGCAGAAGCGCTGCATGGAAACGTTATATAGTGTGCTGCGGGACTTAGCTCTGTGAGCCCATGATTGAGCAAAATTTGCCCAATCAGGACTCTGAGCGGTGATTGGCATAGTGTTGAACCAGTCTTGCACCAGACGTGTGGTCAGGTGCAAGGCTGTAGCCAATTACGAGCTTCAGGCCAGTGGGAAAATGCATTGTGGTCCATTGTGGTCGAACATGCGGCGAACACCCGGAAATGATCGGTGTTCTCGATCTGCTCGAACAGGCTAAGTTCGGGTCGAACCCCGAACCATCCGAACCCGAACCGCTCATCCCTACTCCTGATAGAGACAAACAGACATCTCTGTAATGGAACCATCCAGCTAAAATCTTCTGAATCCTGAGTGGGGGCTCGCCATAGGCCAGACCACTAATGGTACCTGCTGCCCTTACTCAGTATTCTCATTAACCTTGTTTTTGTTTACTTAGAATTCATACATTCTACCTGCATCTATGTATTCAGACACAGGTGTAAGACCATCAAGAATGACCCTGCATTCACACACTGGGGCATTGACTGCAAATTAATTCTTGCATTTACACAATGTCATTACACAGAAATTCATCATGAAATGCCCGAGTGCATCTTTCCCCCATACAAAATTACACAGTTTGTGAACAAACCACTACCTCTGTACATACAAGCACTGCACAAATATATTTTTGTATTTAAAAGCCAGATAGAAATGAATCTCTGCATTATTTCACAATGGGCTATATTCCTTAGATGGTGCCAATGTTAGCATCTTGATATGTAAGCGTTAGCACCAGGATAAGGAAGTTTAACGCATGCCCCTCATATTACATTTCTGACACTACACCTGTAAGTAATCTCTTAGCACATCGGAGTTTGCATGAGCTTACTGTACTTTGGGCATCCTGTACCTAACATGGGGAGCTCAAACCTTAATTAGCGTATCGATAAGTAAGGCATTACAAAGTACAGGTGCTAATTCCGTTGGGATGCAGAGAGCAAAAGATAGCTACACCTAAAAGATGGCCTACAATGCAGAACCATTTAACACCCCCTAAAGCCCCCTCATTAATTCCCATACTCACCTCTCATCCCATGACGAGAAGGGTGGCCCGATTCGCTGCTTCTTGTGGGTGAGAGCAGATGGAGACAAGGAACTCTGTGAGAGTGAGATCACACAGGGCTTGCGGCCCAAAAGCACAAGCCTCCATGGAGTCCTATGGACTCCTCACTCCAGGAGGTGATACTCGCGGTGGCACTGATGCTTTACCACAAATATCACTGCAGTTAGTGCTGCGTTCCGGGGCAAGGTGGTGAGGTAGAGCCTGCCCCAGAATAGCACGTTAACATGGGGGAGCTATGGGAAAATCTTCAGGCGCAGCTTTTCCTTGTTAACGTCCATATGTTAGCGTCAACAACGGAATAGTGCCCAATGACATTATACACAAACCCTGCACACTCTGACACATTGTACAGTTAATCCTGGTGTGTCCAAACACAACTTTTAAGGACCTGACCACTGGTCAAATATATCAATATAATTTATGGCAAATGTTCTGCTGTCAATTCTTTCGAAGTGTGCATTATACAGTTTTCACATGACACATATTACTAAGTAGAGCATTTAATTATTCTCCTCTGGTCATACCTGATCACTGAATGACTTCCCATATCTCATCAATGTAGCAAAATGTTCACAGTTATTTCTGGCAACATCGTAGTCCTTCCGGTTTCCCACTTCGTTTTCTGCTGCTTCCACTATCTCTTTGGGTTTTCTAGGAGCACACCTTTTGTCATATTTATTGTTAACCTTATAAGGACGTCCTGCAGCCACATCTGTTACAAGCTGCTTCCTCACAATGCCCTGATTGGGTGGATCTGCTAAATCACACAAATATAAAGAATTATGAATGAAATGGAATTAATAAAAAATATTTAGTAAAAACCACCATGCATGATGCATCATATGGATAAGGGAAGAAAAAGTGAAAATGCACATAACAGAACAACCCTTAAATACTAATGAGGAAAGGAGCGGGATCTCAAGTGGATATATCATACATAGTATGATTAAGACCTTCGGGTCGAAACGTTACATTTTTTATTGCATGGGGTTTGCTATCCCCGAATAAACTTTTCTTCTCTCACGATATCCACTTGAGATCCCGCTCCTTTCTTCATTCGTATGTGTATAGGATTGGCGGCGTCCTCCTGAGCGGTGATCTCGTGGTAATATGGTTGGGGCTCCCTCCTAGCAGAGATCGTGGTGCCAGTTAATATGGTGAGTAAAATAAGGGCCTCAAAGGGTCAAACCAAATGTGACAGGAAATAACAGTACGTTTAATACCTCATTGAAAGAAGCAAGGCTGAGCGCCTCCTGTGACAATACAAAGGGCTAAATTCCAATCTTCACGCAAACGTTTGCGCCGACGCAAAAAAACATTAACGCGAGGGGTAAAACCATTTGCGCCGAATCCCGTATTACATAGTCAGCGCAACAACTGTGCGCAATCGTCTACCGCGGGTGAACCTGCACGAACCGTGCGCGAGCTTACTGTACTTCGCGTGTCCTATACTTAACATTGTGAGCGCAAGTGCGAATGTGCGCTGGTACGAGGATGTTTTTACAATCTGTTTGCGGTAATTACCGCATAGCCTTTGCGCGCATAATTTTAGCAACTCCTAAAAGCTGGCGCTAACGGCATATCTGAACAACCTGGCTAACCCAAAAAAACAAACAGCCCATAAAAAGGAATGCAGCAACAATATAATGGATGATGGTAGGTGTGTGTGTATTATTACTGTAGCACATGTGCTCATTTTGCATCAGACGCAGAACCCGTCTCCGATGCCTCTGGCAGGCGCAATTCAGTTGCGTTTGATAGGTGTGTTTCTTCATTTTGCTTGGCTGAATGGGTGCAAAAAACTGCACGCATAGGCGACTCTACAGGGGGGCAAGGGGGGGCAATTGCCCCCCCTAGGTTATTCCTTGCCCCCCCATGTGCCCCCCACCAAAAATCAGCATCCAGCTTCTTCCACGTATTCGGACTGCTGTATCTCCGTCCCTGTGCATCTATGGACGATCTAGGTGTCATTGGTTAGGGCAGATTCTGGCCTTTCCAATGATACCCAACATGACCATATCCAGTTTGAAGTAAAAGTCATAAAACATTAAATAATAACGGGCACTTAAAGTAAAAATTTTCACAGGGTTGAAATGGCTCAGCAGTGATGAGGTTAATGTTCAGACTATACATTACATTGTGTATTGCGTTAGTTTTGCCTTGGTTTAGTTGTATATTAAGGGTTAATGGGTAGGCTTCATCCCTCACAGTATACATTTTATTTTTTCCTTGATTAATGGCATTGTAGGGGTTAATGGGTTGGCTACATGCCTCACAGTGTATTAATTTCATGTTTTACCTTGATTAATGTCATTTTAGGGGTTAAGGGGTAGGCTAAATGCCACATAGTTTATTATTTTATTGTATTTCCCTGGGTTTGTGGCATTTTAGGGGTTACTATGGACGTTAGAATCTAAAGGGTCTAATCATCTTTAGATCCTCTGCTTTTCGTCACATTTTGGGGAATTCATTTCGCCAAAAATAGTGAATTCCCTATCAGTGAATGGTCACTGTAATTTGTTAAAAGTGGAGTCGCTGAAGCAGCTATCAGACATTCAGCGAAAACCGCCGAATTGCGGCAAATAAAATATTGAATTTAAGTATCAGGTTAGTACAATAAAAAGGTATCTTTGCATCACATTACTCTGGGGTTTTGTAATCTTATTTATATATACTTATTTAGGGCACTATTACCTGGTGTGAGCTAACCCTTGCGTCGGCATGGTTTTGCGTTAGCGCCAGGTCAATAATCGAGTCTAGCGCCGGACCAACAGATCGTTTGCCTCCCGCTACAAACGAGAAAAATCACTTAGTGCGTTGCTATTAGTGATTTGTACAGCGAGCTTACTGTACTTTCCGCGTCCTTTACTTAAAACGGGGAGCGCTAGATATCTCTAGCGCTTTTGCAGCTAACAGATCACTTGGTGCCAGCGCTAATTTTTTGAGAGAAACTAATTGCATCATTTTACCTACTGCTAAACCCTGGTGCTAACTCCAAAAAAACTGAAAAAACAGATCCTCGCCCAAAATTAACAGGTACAGTAATTGAACACAGATGTTCTCTTGGTCCCATACACCATAGCAATGGATCTGGTCCACATTGTCGTTGCTGTTGCAGTGATCTCTATTATGATATAGATGTATCCTTTAACCATATATATCCTAATTCTAATATATTGCCTAATTTTAAACATTATATGCTGGGGTTATTCATAGTATGGAAGCGGTTGACTATTAGGGTGACCGTGTGGACCATGTTTAAAGGGACACGTGAATAAGTCTTGCCCTGAAACATGTATTATTTATATGCTGCAGCAGGGAAGTTAATGTAGCTCACCTGGTCTTCCTTTTGGATCTATTAAATGCATTGTAATGATTCTACATGCTGTCAGGAGGCATTTATCATGCAATGCCCTTCAGCCTTAATATATATGTGCATCAAAACATGGATGATACGGCCACCGTGGAGGATTTTAATAATGCAGGGATGTGAGGTTATTCACTGGATGTGTTCATATTCAAGCTTGTGAGGGCGGGGGGATAGGTATGGCCCGGCACTCTGCACTGGAAAAAAAAAACAGTTCTATCCTGTACACAACCGCATTAGCGCTGGGTCTCAGCCCGGGTCTTAGAGTTTTCCTAGCTTGCGACAAACGACCTTGTTCATGGACTACCGTGGACAAGGTGATCTGTTAGTAGGTTGTCAGGCACTAAGTTTTAGCAACTCGCGCTAAACTTCTCCTTTAGCGATGGTCTTTTAGCTCACACCTGGTGATAGGGCCCTTGAAAATTATTAGTGCCCCCCCCCAGTTTTGACTGCGGTATCTTCTGTGCCCCCCCTAAATATTGTTCCTAGAGTCGCCACTGACTGCACGTGAAAAGATTTTTGAGCGAGATGGCACTGCGCCAGCATTTGTGCGCGTCCTGTTTGCGTGCGCAATTGATCGGAAGAAAAAAGGCACGAGGATTGTAATTCCAGCGGTGATTTGCGCGCGCAAAAGTTTAACGCTTGGCGCAAACATTTTCGCTTTGCGCAAGGGTTTTTGCGCGAAGATTGTAATATAGCCCAAAGTGTTCCATATAGATAACCAACATCATATGCAAAAAGTCCAAAGAATTTATAAAACAAAATATATGATTTGTAATTATGAAGCGTAATAGTCTTTACATAGCAGTCATCACTTTATTTTGTCTTTTCTCCTCAGCAAGTTATTTCACTTACCGTATTTTTCGCTCCATAAGACGCACTTTTCTCCCCCCAAAAAGTGGGGGGAAAAGGTGGGTGCGTCTTATGGAGCGAATGCCCCATGATATGCCTCAGCTCACCTGCCGCCGCCGCGTTCGTCTCCCTCTGAGCGTGCGTCCGGAGGCAAGGAGCTTGGGCACTCGCCTGGGGGAGCCACGGGATCGCGGTCACGTGGCTCCCCCAGGCGAGTGCCCAAGCTTCCTGCCGCCGGACGCACGCTCAGAGGGAGCCGAACGCGGCGGCGGCGGCGGCAGGTGAGCTGAGGCATATCCATGAGCGAGCTGGGGCATATCCATGAGCTGCTGGTGCATATCCATGAGCGAGCTTGGGCATATCCATGAGCTGCTGGGGCATATCCATGTGTGAGCTGGGGCATATCCATGTGTGAGCTGGGGCATATCCATTTGTGAGCTGGGGCATATCCATGTGTGAGCTGGGGCATATCCATGAGCTGGGGCATATCCATGAGCTGGGGCAAATCCATGAGCTGGGGGCATATCCATGAGCTGGGGGCATATCCATGTGTGAGCTGGAGCATTATCCATGTGTGAGCTGGAGCATTATCCATGTGTGAGCTGGGGCATATCCATGTGTGAGCTGGGGCAAATCCATGAGCTGGGGCATATCCATGAGCTGGGGCATTATCCATGTGCTGGGGCATATCCATGTGCTGGGGCAATATCCATGAGCTGTGGCAAATCCATGAGCTGGGGCATATCCATGAGCTGGGGCATATCCATGAGCTGGGGCAGTATCCATGAGTTGGGGCATATCCATGAGCTGGGGCAATATCCATGAGCTGGGGCATTATCCATGTGTGAGCTGGGGCATTATCCATGTGCCTAATTCTCGGGGACTTCAACATTCCCATTGACGATCCTTCCGCCCCTGCTGCCTCCAAACTTCTTTCACTCACGTCCTCCCTTGGACTCACACAATCCTCCCTACCCACCGCAATGGTCACGCTATTGACTTTGTCTTTTCCAACCTCTGCTCCATTTCTGAGTTCAAATGTCGCCCTTTCCCCATCTCTGACCACCACCTTCTCTCTTTCAACCTATCTGGACTTCCTAAACACCCTGCTCCCCCACCCCGCACACACACTCGCAGAAATCTACATGCTGTGGACCCCTATCAATTCTCCAACCTACTTCACCACCTCCCTCATACCTCATTCTTCACCTGCCCTGATGCTGCCACTAATCACTACAACACTACGCTTATCTCTGCGCTAGACACTCTTGCTCCTCTTTGACTCTGTAAGGCCCCAAGCCGCCAGCTTCTGCCCTGGCACACCCTCCAGACTCGCTACCTGCAAAGATGCTCCCGCACTGCAGAGCGTGCCTGGAGGAAAACCCGCTCTGAAGCTGATTTTGTTCACTTCAAGTTTATTCTCCGATCATACACCTCTGCCCTTCACTTGGCCAAACAATCCTTCTTCTCATCTCTTATATCTACGCTGTCCTCCAACCCTAAACGGCTCTGGTCCACCTTCAACACCCTCCTCTACCCACCTGCACCTCCCCCCACAGCTGCCTTCAGCGCTCAAGACCTGGCAGACTACTTCCTCAGTAAAACTTTAACTATCAGAAGCAACATCCCAACACAAGATAGTTATCTGCCACCTCCACTCCCAGAGGTCCCCTCTGCCACCCTCTGCCGCTTCCTCCCAGCCACTGAGGAGGAAGTCAATTCCTTATTGTCCTCCTCACATCTCACCACGTGCCCACTCGACCCCATTCCATCACATCTAATTCCCCCCCTCTCCTCCTCCCTCACCCCTGCTCTCACACACATCTTCAACCTATCTCTCTCCACTGGCTCCTTTCCATCCGCCTTCAAACACGCGCTAGTTACCCTTTTACTAAAGAAACCATCCCTAGATCCCAACTCTCCATCCAACTACCGCCCTGTATCCCTGCTTCCCTTCACAACAAAGCTCTTAGAAAAACTGGTCTTCAACCACCTCTCCCTCTTCCTGTCCTCCAATTCCCTACTTGACCCCCTGCAATCTGGCTTCCGTCCCCTACACTCAACTGAAACTGCCCTCACCAAAGTCACCAACGAACTCCTAACTGCTAAAAAACACGGCCACTATTCTATTCTCATCCTGCTTGACCTCTTCTCGCTGCTTTTGACACTGTTGACCACCCCCTCCTTCTACAGACCCTCAACTCTCTGGGTCTCGGTGACACTGCACTTGCTTGGGTTGACTCCTATTTATCCAACAGGTCCTTCTGTGTGTCCTTTGCTGGTAACTCCTCCTCCTCATTGCCTCTATCTATTGGTGTACCTCAAGGCTCTGTCCTTGGTCCTCTGCTCTTTTCCATCTACACCTCCTCCCTGGGCAAAATCATCAACAGCTTTGGCTTTAATTACCACCTCTACGCTGATGACACTCAGATCTACCTCTCTACCCCTGATCTCTCTCCCCATGTCCTTTCAAAAGTCAGTGACTGTTTATCTGGCATCTCCTCCTGGATGGCCTCCCACCACCTAAAGATCAACATGTCAAAGACTGAACTCCTACTTATTCCTCCCTCCAATGCCTCCCCACCTCCTGACTTCTCTATCACGGTGGAGGGTATCACCATCTCCCCATCAAACCAAGTTCGCTGTCTTGGAGTCACACTTGACTCTGCTCTTTCCTTCATCCCCCACATCAAGTCTCTTTCCTCCTCCTGCCGATACCAACTGCGTAATATTTCCAGAATTTGGCCATTTCTTACCGCTGTCACCACAAAACAACTCATACACGCCCTGGTAATCTCCCGACTCGACTATTGCAATAATCTCTTATCTGGCCTCCCTCTGTCCCGCCTCTCCCCCCTACAATCCATCCTGAACGCCTCCGCCAGGCTAATTCACCTCACCCGCCGCTCTGTCTCTGCCGCTCCCCTCTGCGAGTCCCTTCACTGGCTCCCCATCCACTGCAGAATTAAGTTCAAAATCCTTATCCTTACCTACAAAACCCTCACTAACTCCGCTCCCCACTACCTGTCCTCACTAATCACCAAATACACCCCAGCCCGCTGGGGCAGTATATCCATGAGCTGGGGCAAATCCATGTGTGAGCTGGGGCATTATCCATGTGCTGGGGCATTATCCATGTGCTGGGGCATTATCCATGAGCTGGGGCATATCTATGAGCTGGGGCAAATCCATGAGCTGGGGCATATCCATGAGCTGGGGCATATCCATGTGTGAGCTGGGGCATTATCCATGTGCTGGTGCATATCCATGAGCTGGGGGGCATATCCATAAATTGGGGGGCATATGCATGAGCTGGGGCATTATCCATGAGCTGGGGGACAGTATCCATGAGCTGGGGGCAGTATCCATGAGCTGGGGCAAAATCCATGAGAGGAGCTGGGGCAATATCCATTATTACACTATTTGATTCAGAATATTTATTTTCCTGTTTTCCTCCTCTAAAAACTAGGTGCATCTTATGGTCAGGTGCGTCTTATGGAGCGAAAAATACGGTATATTTAAGAATAAAAAATGGAAGCCGGCTCCAGAGTAGGTGCATACTACGTTGCCTTTATTCCTTATACAGCAGAGCAATTTCTCTGCTGTATATGGAATAAAGACAATGTATGTTGCACCTACTCTGAAGTCAGCATTCATTTTCTATTTTTAGGCCTGTGTGTTGTGGAATTGGCAGTCCCACGTGGAAGCAGTGACTCGAGTGGGTAAAGTCTGTTGAGCCATTGGCACTTTATTTTTTGGACTGTCTATATTTCACTCATTTTGACATTGGTACAGCTTACAAGATTTCGCAAATCAGAGTTACAAGCTCCGAGGATCGGACCGATCTAGGGACACTATTCAAATGTTGCCAATAAGTTCTTTAGACGTTATTCATAATGTCTTGAGTAGTTATCTTATCAGAGGGAATTGCTAGTTCAGTCTTATCGCAAGCTGGGCTTGTGGCTTGAGTATAGAAATTCCCTGTGCGTCCTTACTGTAAATTAACATCTCCTATACCTTGTATAGGAGATGTCAATTTGCACCTAGGAATAGAAGCGAAAGCTACAGTCAGGTCCATAAATATTGGGACATCGACACAATTCTAACATCTTTGGCTCTATACACCACCACAATGGAATTGGAATGAAACAAACACAATGTGCTTTAACTGCAGACTGTCAGCTTTAATTTGAGGGTATGTACATACAACTCAGGTGAACGGTGTAGGACTTTTGCAGATGTGCCTCCCACTTGTTAAGGGACCAAAGGTAATGGGACAATTGGCTTCTCAGCTGTTCCATGGCCAGGTGTGTGATATTCCCTCATTACCCCAATTACAATGTGCAGATAAAAGGCCCAGAGTTCATTTCAAGTGTGCTATTTGCATTTGGAATCTGTTGCTGTCAACTCTCAAGATGAGATCCAAAGAGCTGTCACTATCAGTGAAGCAAGCCATCATTAGGCTGAAGAAACAAAACAAATCCATTAGAGAGATAGCAAGAACATTAGGCATGGGGGCGTGGCCTGACTGGAATCTAAGATGGATGCTTAGCCCGGGAGCTCTCTCAGTCACCACCGATTAAACTGCTCCACTGCTATCGCTTTGGGTCATGATCCGCACATCATCCAAGCAAATCATCCAAGCAACCTCCATGCAAACCCGCCGGAACTCCTCCGGGCTCCATAGAGGCATTTTTTGGCTCTCCACAGACTGGGCCTGCAGCAGCCGGGAAGCCCAACATGGCGTCCTCCGCCTCCACGTTGGAGGCCTCATGGTCTGGCGGGCAATCGATGATACGGCCACTCGAATCTCTAATAGCAGAACTACCGACTCGAGCGGAGGTTCCGACCAGGGCTGACTTTCATGCTATGCTGGACCAACTTCAGGTGTCTGTTGGTCGAGAAATAACGGAGGTCCGCGCGGAAGTCACCGCCATTGATGCACGTGTTCCAGCGTTGGAAAGAGACGCTACGAATTGCCCTACCCCAGATGCGTTGCCGGACCCTCAGATCGACTCACGGTTCTCGGAGGTACATCGTCGAATAGACGACTTAGAGAACCGATCTCGAAGACACAATGTTCGGATCCGAGGCGTCAGCGATGAGGTAAAAGAAGTTAAATTTTTCCTTCTTCGGGCCTTTACTCACCTCCTAGGATGCCCTCCTCTACCAAATGGGGCCATAGACCGGGCACACAGAATGTTCCGTCCATCCACCACCAATAATCGTTCTTCCGAGAGACATTTTATGTCACCTGCCCGATTTCACGCTAAAGGAAGAGATTATGCGCCGAGCCCGTGCCCACCGACAGTGGACCTTTGATGGGGAAACTTTTGAGCTGTACCAGGACCTGTCGCCTCAAACCCTGGCAGCCCGTAGAGCCCTCCGGCCAGTTACTAGAGCACTACAGGATGCAGGTCTCCCCTATCGCTGGGGGTTCCCGTTTGCACTTCACACCTGTAAAAATGACACACACCATGTCATACGCTCACCGAAAGATGTGGCTCCGTTCTTGTCCCTTCTTGACCTCCCCACCCCCACCGAGGTCCCTGATTGGGAACGCCTGCCGTTTGCTGTGATCGGGACAACAACTGCCATGGACCCACCTGGCCCTCAACACCCACCTCGGGAAGGTAACCCTCGGAATGGTCCACGATCACCGCCATCGCAAAACACTCAGGCCTAGACTGAAAGAACTTGCTTAATATCTGCCATCTCCGCCTGAAGGGTCATGACTTATTGACAGCTCTACTTCGAATAGATGATATTCCAGTAACATTACAGCATATGACTTTGCTTTCATGGAATTTTTCAGCCAGCATTACTGCCCCATGTCGTGGAACTTGTGATCAACCAATATGACAGTAGAATGCATGATTAACCCACGAGGCCTCACCCAAATGACTTTGAGAGTCGGCTAGGATTTTTACCCCACTGTCTGCTTGCTCTTTACGTATCACTAGCTTGGACTCGAACAAATGACGCCCCTGTACAGTTAAAATGTACGACTTTGTTCTCGCTGACTCTTTTTGCCCGCATTACAGCTGTTCTGGGACTCTGGGGTCGAACAGTACTACACTGCGAGAAAAGTTGCCATATCCTCGCACGCTGGAAACCTATAACTTTTGTTTCAATGCATACTTTCCAAACATGGTAACTCTCTGTGTTTCATTGGGATATTTTTCCTTCCGCTGCACTTTTTGGAACAGATGAGATCATGGGGAAATGGGGGGAGTTCTATGGGTCATCCGCATTACAACTGCCGTTATAAGTTCGCAATGACACCGCTGCACTGTACATAGATCACATACAGTCAGGTCCAGAAATATTGGGACATCGACAAAATTCTAACATCTCTGGCTCTATACACCACCACAATGGAGTTGGAATGAAACAAACACGATGTACTTTAACTGCAGACTGTCAGCTTTAATTTGAAGGTATGTACATCCAACTCAGGTGAACGGTGTAGGACTTACAGCAGTTTGCAGATGTGCCTCCCACTTGTTAAGGGACCAAACGTAATGGGACAATTGACTTCTCAGCTGTTCCACGGCCAGGTGTGTGATATTCCCTCATTACCCCAATTACGATGTGCAGATAAAAGGCCCAGAGGTCATTTCAAGTGTGCTATTTGCATTTGGAATCTGTTGCTGTCAACTCTCAAGATGAGATCCAAAGAGCTGTCACTATCAGTGAAGTAAGCCATCATTAGGCAGAAGAAACAAAGACACACCCACCAGAGAGACAGCAAGACCATTAGGCGTGGCCAAAACAACTGTTTGGAACATTCTCAAAAAGAAGGAATGCACCGGTGAGCTCAGCAACACCAAATGACCCGGGAGACCACGGAAAACAACTGTGGTGGATGACTGAAGAATTCTTTCCCTGGTGAAGAAAACACCCTTCACAACAGTTGGCCAGATCAAGAATACTCTCCAGGAGGTAGGTGTATGTGTATCAAAGTCAACAATCAAGAGAAGCCTTCACCAGAGTGAGTAAAGAGGGGTCACCACAAGATGTAAACCATTGGTGAGCCTCAAAAAACAGGAAGGCCAGATTAGAGTTTGCCAAACAACACCGAACAAAGCCTTCACAGTTCTGGAACAAGATCCTATGGACAGATGAGACCAAGATCAACTTGTACCAGAGTGATGGGAAGAGAAGAGTATGGAGAAGGAAAGGAACTGCTCATGATCCTAAGCATACCACCTCATCAATGAAGCATGGTGGTGGTAGTGTCATGGCGTGGGCATGTATGGCTGCCAATTGAACTGGTTCTCTTGTATTTATTGATGATGTGACTGCTGACAAAAGCAGCAGGATAAATTCTGAAGTGTTTCGGGCAATATTATCTGCTCACATTCAGCCAAATGCTGCAGAACTCATTGGACGCGCTTCACAGTGCAGATGGACAATGACCCAAAGCATACTGCAAAAGCAACCAAAGAGTTTTTGAAGGGACAGAAGTGGAATGTTATGCAATGGCCAAGTCAATCACCTGACCTGAATCCCATTGAGCATGCATTTCTCTTGCTGAAGACAAAACTGAAGGGAAAATGCCCCAAGAACAAGCAGGAACTGAAGACAGTTGCAGTAGAGGCCTGGCAGAGCATCACCAGGGATGAAACCCAGCGTCTGGTGATGTCTATGCGTTCCAGACTTCAGGCTGTGATTGACTGCAAAGGATTTTGCAAACAAAGTATTAAGAAGGGAAAGTTTGATTTATGATTATTATTCTGTCCCATTACTTTTGGTCCCTTAACAAGTGGGAGGCACATCTGCAAACTGCTGTAAGTTATACACGGTTCACCTGAGTTGGATTACATACCCTCAAATTAAAGCTGACAGTCTGCAGTTAAAGCACATTGTGTTTGTTTCATTCCAACTCCATTGTGGTGGTGTATAGAGCCAAAGATGTTAGAATTGTGTCGATGTCCCAATATTTCTGGACCTGACTGTATGCAATTTGCTACGTGTCATAGACGGGTTTTCATTTCTGATGTGAGCGGGTGGGACAGTCTCAGGGGAGGGAACCCCACCCTGATTTAACCTTACTCCCCACCCCCACATATGTACATATTTATATTTCTTTTCATGTATGGTTGTTATAATTATTTTATGATTGCAAATGCTAACTTATGACTCTTACCCCGCAGCCTTGCCATGATCTTACCTTACTAGATTAACCCCTTAAGGACCTCTGACGTACCCTGTACGTCCTGTACTCGGGTCTCCCTTAGACCCGCGGACGTACAGGGTACGTCAGCGGCGCCAAATCCCCCTCCCGCCCGATACTCACCTCCCTCGTCGGATCCCACGGCGATCTGGCAGGGAGGAAGCCTGCCCATGTGATTTACATGGGCAGACGAGGCTGATGACGTCGCCACGCTGCGTGGTGACGTCATCAGAAGGTGCCCCCATGTGTTTCAATGGAGGGGAGGGGGGGCTCCTTCAGAGCCCTCTGTCTCCCCAACCATTGAAGCTAGGGAGATGCCGTTTGCACCGCTGGAGAGGGGAGAGCCTCCCCTTTCCAGCGGTGTATGGCATTAACAATTTCGCCGCCGGATCGCGCTTTCGGCGCCAATTGGCGCCAAAACGCGATTCAAACCTGGAGGGGGGCTGACATCTTGGATGTCAGCCAAGCCTCCAGGTCCCCCCCACCCACTGACAACCTCACCATATGTGTGAGGATGTCAGTGGGCCAGTTAACCCTCTAGCTGCCATGTAGAGATAAGGGGATCCTAAGGATCCCTTTATCTCCCGATCCATGGCAGCTGGATGGTCATATTTGCCATCATTTAAAAGGCCTTTCATTATGGCCTTTCAAATGATACCAAACATGACCAGGTTTGGTTTTAAAACAAAATTAAAAAAAAATTAAATAAAAAAAAATAATAAAAAATTTAAATAAAATAAAAAAAAGTTTTTTTTAAAAAAATTTTTTTTGTCTGGGGGGAGTTTAATTAAATAGGACCTAGGCTGTCATCTAAAAATAATTAGCACAAAATGGTCAGAATGAGCGCAGCGCACATAGGTGAACTGTCTCAGCAGTGAAGGGGTTAAAAAGCAAACGCATGTTAAAATTGGGTATTTCTAGTCTCGGGACAAAATTTTGAACCTATTTAGCCGGGGTCTTTTTGGGTGGTTGTAGATTTTGGGGATTAAATTACGAAAAAGTGTGTTTTTACCATTTTTTTCCTCATATTTCAGATTTTTTTTATAGCAAATTATTCGATATGATGGAAATAATGGTATTTCTAGAAAGTCCATTTAATGGCGGGAAAAAGGGTGTATAATATGTGTGGGTCGAATAAACGAGTAAGAGGAAAAATTGTCCTAAACACTAACAGCGCAGAAACGTAAAAACAGCAGCGGTCACTAAAAGACGGATTTGTGTAAAACCACCCGGTCACTAAGGGGTTAATATTTGTTATCCCTCCCCAAAAAGATTGTGTTATATAGTTGAAATTCCTAAGACCACTCTCTCACTTTAGCCAGAGAGATATCATTCTAATTACCCGCCTGATGTGACTTTATGATCTTTGACCACACCATCGCTCTGTCCCATATCTCTAAGCCGCTATTTTGTTTGATCGATGCGACTGGCTCGTTGCTCCTGGTCTTTGACACTACATCTTTTTCATCTTATTGACTGCTTACAGATCTTCTAAATTTCGGTCTCCTTACCGCTCCTCCTGAGGAATAGTGCGACTGTCCCCGACAGTGGGTCCGACCTCTCGGTTGTCCAACCCTGAGGTTGTGTAGGACGCCACAGTTGGTGCACTTAATACCTCATGGTATTGTGTCTTGTCTTTGTGTGTCTTGTTCCCCCTTTACCCAGCACCGAACCCTCCACTCACCCCTTTTTTTTCTCTCTTTCTCCTCTCTCTCTCTCCACTTTTCTAAACCCCCTACCTTTAAATCTCCCTCGTCTCCTCCCCTTGACCCCCACCTCCCCCCATCCTCCTCCTCATAATTACCTACCGCACGCTACTCACCCTAACACTAAACCGTGACTATGCCCTCTCATACTGCCCCGTTTGCTCCCAAGGACCTACAGTTGATTAGCTATAATGTCCGAGGTCTCAATATCCCAGAGAAGCGCTCCCGCCTATTGCGCGACCTGCGGTCCGTACGCGCGTCCGTTGCCTTTCTCCAAGAAACTCATTTCCGCGCAGACTCAGCCCCCCACTTCAGTGATGCCACTTTTCCTACAATGTTTTTCAGTAACTTCACCCTTGGCAAATCTCGTGGGTTGCAATTCTGATCTCCAAGGACGTACCCTTTGTGGTAGATGCCACTGAAATAGACAAAGACGGCCGTTATCTTTTTGTCCGCGGGACGATTGTGGACACGGTATATACCTTTGTCTCCTTATATCTGCCCAACAAAAAACAACACACCTGCTTAGCTCGCATACTTAAATCCCTAGACAAGTTTCAACAAGGTATTACGATCATAGCCGGTGACTTGAATGTTCCTACGAAACCCCACATCAACTCCTCATCTGGCTCTTCGGCCACCCCATCGAATGTCCTGCGTCAAATCCATAGATCCTTAAATGAACATCGATTAGTCGATGTTTGGCGCGCCCTCCATGCGGATGAGAAAGATTTCACATTTTTCTCACCGGTCCATAATGTACACACGCGTATCGATTACTTTCTTATGCATTATGATGACCTAACTCTTCTTCGCACCGTGGATATTACTACTACCACCTGGTCAGACCACGCACCTACAGTATTTCCTTATCCATTCATTCACCTTTGTTTGTCCCAAAAGAACGCCAATGGCGCCTCAATCTCTCACTTTTGGAAGACCCCCTTATACAAGCAGATCTAACCTCCACTCTTGATTCCTTTTTTACCGAAAACACTTCTGAGGACACACCTCTCCCAATAATATGGGAAGCCCATAAGGCCGTTATTCGAGGCTTTTTTATCAGTCAAGGAACCGCACGTAAAAAGAAAAGGGAGGAGGAACACAGCGCCCTTCTGAAGGAAATCCAAACACTAGAAGTAGAACATATGTCCACGGCTGCGGCGGAGGTCTATCAACGTCTACTGACGAAATGACGAAGCCTTAATAAACTTTTGAACGACTCCCCCCTTCTCTTCGCCCTATGTTTAGAACCCTTGTTGTCCGCCATTAGAAGTAATCCTCGTATACGAGGGGTACAGGGCGCTCACTTAGAACACAAGATCTCGGCATACGCAGACGATTTGCTTTTTCTACTACCTGACCCAGTAACGGCGTTGCCGGAAGTGACTCAAGAGCTACAAGACTACGGATCTTTGGCAGGCTTCAAAATCAGTGACTCAAATTCGGAAATCCTTAAGGTTGCCCTTCCACACACCATTTCCCGAACTATCCGACAACAATACCCCTTCCACTGGTGCACCACATCTCTCACCTGTTTAGGGGTCCGTCTTTCCGCTAACTTTGCCCGGATCTATGACCTTAACTTTAAACCCCTCTTACATAGTTACATGGTTATATAGGCTGAAAAAAGACCTGCGTCCATCGGGTTCAGCCTCTCCCACATAACCTACTGCTGTTGATCCAAAAGAAGGCAAAAAACCCAGTCTGAAATGCTTGCCAATAGGCAACATACTGGGAAAAAATTCCTTCTTGACCCCAGAATGGCAGTCAGATTTCTCCTTGGATCAAGAAGCTTTTACCCACATATTAAATATTATAACCCTTAATATTCTGTGTCTGCAGGAAGTCATCCAGTCGTTTTTTAAAAGTCTGTACAGACTCTGACCCAACCACCTCAACAGGCAGAGAATTCCACAGCTTTATTGTTCTCACCGTAAAATAACCCTTCCTATGCTTTAAGCTAAATTTTCTTTCTTCCAGTCTAAATGGATGACTCCTTGTCCTATGTATAGTCCTGTTAATGAATAGGTTATCAGACAATGGTTGATATTGGCCCCATATATATTTATACAAGGTTATCAGATCCCCTCTAAGGCGCCGTTTCTCTAAACTAAACAGGTTTAAGCTTGTTAGTCTTGCCTCATAACTTAACCCTTCCATTCCCCTTATTAATTTAGTTGCCCGTCTCTGCACTTTTTCTAGCGCTATAATATCTTTTTTTAAGACCGGTGCCCAAAATTGCATGGCATATTCAAGGTGCGGCCTGACCATTGATTTTTACAGAGGCAAAATTATGTTTTCATCCCGTGAGTGAACTCCCCTTTTAATGCATGCCAATACTTTGCTGGCCTTGGTGGCTGCTGTTTGACATTGCACATTGTTACTTAGTTTGAAGTCTATGATTATTCCCAAATCCTTCTCCTGCTTGGATTTCCCTAACTCCGTACCATTTAGGGTATAAATTACTTGTGTGTTCTTCACTCTTAGAAACCTTTCGCTCAGACATGGCCTTGTGGACAAACAAATTTTTATCCTGGATAGGGAGGATAAATGTAATAAAAATACAGATTGCTATGCCCAGATTGCTATACCTTTTTCAGACCCTCCCCATTCTTCTCCCGTTAGCTTTTCATACACAAGTACGGCGCCTATTCTCACAGTTTATCTGGCCCAACGGACGCCCTTGACTTAAGTACACAACCTTATGCAAACCCAAACTTTCTGGCGGTCTCGCACTCCCAGACGTGAGACTATATTATTATGCTACCCATATGATGAGGATTCGCGACTGGATGTCATTGTAACGTTACCTTGGTCTCTTTTTTTTTAAATTTATTTTTGTCTCCTTTCTCCACCATTTGCTTTGCTAATTAGCATGTGAATCTCCTGTCCTATTGACACAGCCCATCCAGCATCAGGTGTTTACCTTATAACTGCCTGAATGCAATCACTCTGCCCTATATAACAACTAAGAGTGGCTCCATTGAGCCTTGGCTCCAGTGTCATCCCCAAGTGGCATCCTAAGTGGACGCTTAGAGTTGATTTCCTGGAGTGGAGGGACTGGAGGAAGGAACTGCAAGGCCCACTTTTTACTCTGGGTAAACGCACGTCTATATTATGCTTTCTCTCACGCTTCTGCTCTTTACTTCTACCTTTCTCCTTAAATGGAACTCCTGCCCCTCTACCACCGACCCCTACACTATCTGCATCTCTCCCTCCCTCCTCTCATCCCACATGATGGCCTCACATGAGCTCCTCTGTTTCCTCAGAACATGGTCTCCCTCTAACTCTCGTGCTGCCAATCACTCCCACTCCCACAAATCCCATTCCCACCTTCTCTTTCTCACCCTCCTGCTGTTACTCTATTCAGGTGACATACTGTATCCCCTAACCCTGGCCCCACAACACATCCAATACTTCCCTCTCATCCTATCTCCATCGCACATAAATCACCTCCCTGCAAGCCCAGCAACCTCATTCCCATAATCCCTCAGCGCCTGTCCTCTTTCTCCTGCGCCCTCTGGAACGCTCGCTCTGTGTGCAACAAACTCACAGCAATCCATGACCTCTTCCTTTCAAACTCCTTCAACCTCCTAGCTTTAACTGAAACCTGGCTAACTCCCTCTGACACGGCCTCCGTTGCTGCTCTCTCACATGGCGGTCTACACTTGAGCCATACCCCCAGACCGGGTGAGAGAAATGGTGGCGGGGTCGGAATCCTGCTCTCTCCCATCTGCACCCACCAGCATCTCCCTCCACCCCCATACCTCTCCTTCTCCTCCTTCGAGACACACTGCATCCGCCTGTTCTCTCTTCTGGCCCTCAGGGTGGCAGTCTCTACCGCCCACCGGGACCAACCTTCCAGTTCTTTGACCACTTTGCTACCTGGCTTTCTCACTTCCTGTCTTCTAATCTTCCATGCCTAATTCTCGGGGACTTCAACATTCTCGTTGAGGATCCTTCCGCCCCTGCTGCCTCCAAACTTCTTTCACTCACGTCCTCCATTGGACTCACACAATCCTCCCTCCTCCCTACCCACCGCGATGGTCACGCTATTGACTTTGTCTTTTCCAACCTCTGCTCCATTTCTGAGTTCAACTGTCGCCCTTTCCCCATCTCTGACCACCACCTTCTCTCTTTCAACCTATCTGGACTTCCTAAACACCCTGCTCCCCCACCCCGCACACACACTCTCAGAAATCTACATACTGTGGACCCCCATCAATTCTCCAACCTACTTCACCACCTCCCTCACACCTCATCCTTCACCTGCCCTGATGCTGCCACTAATCACTACAACACTACGCTTATCTCTTCTCTAGACACTCTTGCTCCTCTTCGACTCTGTAAGACCCCAGGCCGCCAGCTTCAGCCCTGGCACACCCTCCAGACTCGCTACCTGCAAAGATGCTCCCGCACTGCAGAGCGTGCCTGGAGGAAATCCCGCTCTGAAGCTGATTTTGTTCACTTCAAGTTTATTCTCCGGTCATACACCTCTGCCCTCCACTTGGCCAAACAATCCTTCTTCTCATCTCTTATATCTACGCTGTCCTCCAACCCTAAACGGCTCTGGTCCACCTTCACTACCCTCCTCTACCCACCTGCACCTCCCCCCACAGCTGCCTTCAGCGCTCAAGACCTGGCTGTCACGTCTCGGCCTTGCCCCCTGCTGATGAAGGGTCTTCATGTTTGTTTTTCCCCTATGGTGTGTCTGGCTGTGCTGTTTAGTGCTGATCTGGGGTCACATGGCCCAATCACACAGACCCACTCCCTATATATTCCCAGCAGCACAGAGCCTCATTGACTGTTTGTGGAGTTTGATGGTGGTTCTGTCTGGTTTGTGTTTCCTGAGTTGCTGCAAAGCATTCCTGTTCAAGTGTTTTCTGGTTCTGACCTCGGCTTTATTTTTGACTATCCCTTCTACTCCCCCCTGGTACCGTATATTTCTGATCTGTTGCCAACCTCTGCCTGATTGACGATTCTTGTATGCTTCATGTTTTATGTACCTTGTCTGTCTTAGTTTAGTATATTATTCAGAGGCCGCTTATAAGGACCTCTTTTAGTATAGTCTGTTTTGTTTACTGTCCTTCAGCCTGCTCACTTCACGGATTGTCAAGTGTATCTTTGTGTTTCTCCGACTGCCCTGCAGCCTGCTCAATTCACGGATTGGCAGGCGTATCATTGTGTTTCTGAGTGTCCTAAGTTGTCTGTCGGTCTTGAAGCCTTCGGAGCTTAGTGGCAATTCTGTTCTGTTTTTTGGTGCTCCTTGGTTTTGGAGAAATCCGTCTGTCCTTGTGTCCAGTCAGTTACTCACCTGCCTTAAGGGCTTCATCTCCTGTTCCAAGCCACCACGATGGCCGAAGCAGGGGCTAACCGTTACATTACAAACAGTCCATTAATGCCTGCAGGTGAGCTTACTGTGTTAAATTCTGTGCTTCAGATGGTTTTTGATCTGCTGACAGAACTGAAGAGGTTAATGCTGTTTCTCAGTGTGCTTAATTATGCGGTTCCTCCCAGCAGAGTCTCTGGGGAACCTCCCATGAGTGAAAGAGAGAGACGTAGAATTCTTAATCTCTGTTATTATTGCAGTTCACCCCAGCATAAAATCTTTTGCTGTCCATTAAAGCCCAAACACAGAATGTCATGTTCTCAGGGTGAGACCCTGGTATCCACGTCATGTAGCCATAGCGCTGACCCTACTGCTGGGACCTCTGTTTCTGTGCAATCCAGGGGTGTTGCAAATTCCATGTGTGGTAATAAAGCCAAAATTGCTCCACCTCAAGGCACACTACCTGCTTCCATGTTATGCAGTGGATCACTGTTTCTCAGTTCTTGTCATGGGTCTAGGGCCCAGGGTGTCGCTGTTGCCACAAGGGCCCAGGGTGTCGCTGTTGCCACAAGGGCCCAGGGTGTCGCTGTTGCCACAAGGGCCCAGGGTGGCGCTGATGCCACAAGGGCCCAGGGTGGCGCTGATGCCACAAGGGCCCAGGGTGGCGCTGATGCCACAAGGGCCCAGGGTGGCGCTGATGCCACAAGGGCCCAGGGTGGCGCTGATGCCACAAGGGCCCAGGGTGGCGCTGATGCCACAAGGGTCCAGGGTGATGCTGATGCCAGAAGGGTCCAGGGTGGCGCTGTTGTTGCAGGTACACAGCATAAAGAAAAACCTGTCTGTTCTGCACATTGTATTGTGCCTATGTCCGTTCCTGGCGGGAGGCCAGTTTTGTTTCTGTCTGACAAGGTGTCAGCGGTAACACTCCCAAGCTGTGTGTCAGCGGTAACACTCCCAAGCTGTGTGTCAGCGGTAACACTCCCAAGCTGTGTGTCAGCGGTAACACTCCCAAGCTGTGTGTCAGCGGTAACACTCCAAGCTGTGTGTCAGCGGTAACACTCCCAAGCTGTGTGTCAGCGGTAACACTCCCAAGCTGTGTGTCAGCGGTAACACTCCCAAGCTGTGTGTCAGCGGTAACACTCCAAGCTGTGTGTCAGCGGTAACACTCCCAAGCTGTGTGTCAGCGGTAACACTCCCAAGCTGTGTGTCAGCGGTAACACTCCCAAGCTGTGTGTCAGCGGTTTTGTCCCAGGTGGGCCTAGAGCCCTTCACGCCTGCTGACGTGTCAGTTGTGCCCATGTTCTGCTGCGAGGCAGCCGTGCCCATGTCCTGCTGCGAGGCAGCCGTGCCCATGTCCTGCTGCGAGGCAGCCGTGCCCATGTCCTGCTGCGAGGCAGCCGTGCCCATGTCCTGCTGCGAGGCAGCCGTGCCCATGTCCTGCTGCGAGGCAGCCGTGCCCATGTCCTGCTGCGAGGCAGCCGTGCCCATGTCCTGCTGCGAGGCAGCCGTGCCCATGTCCTGCTGCGAGGCAGCCGTGCCCATGTCCTGCTGCGAGGCAGCCGTGCCCATGTTCTGCTGCGAGGCAGCCGTGCCCATGTCCTGCTGCGAGGCAGCCGTGCCCATGTCCTGCTGCGAGGCAGCCGTGCCCATGTCCTGCTGCGAGGCAGCCGTGCCCATGTCTGCTGCGAGGCAGCCGTGCCCATGTCCTGCTGCGAGGCAGCCGTGCCCATGTCCTGCTGCGAGGCAGCCGTGCCCATGTCCTGCTGCGAGGCAGCCGTGCCCATGTCCTGCTGCGAGGCAGCCGTGCCCATGTCCTGCTGCGAGGCAGCCGTGCCCATGTCCTGCTGCGAGGCAGCCGTGCCCATGTCCTGCTGCGAGGCAGCCGTGCCCATGTCCTGCTGCGAGGCAGCCGTGCCCATGTCCTGCTGCGAGGCAGCCGTGCCCATGTCCTGCTGCGAGGCAGCCGTGCCCATGTCCTGCTGCGAGGCAGCCGTGCCATGTCCTGCTGCGAGGCAGCCGTGCCCATGTTCTGCTGCGAGGCAGCCGTGCCCATGTCCTGCTGCGAGGCAGCCGTGCCCATGTTCTGCTGCGAGGCAGCCGTGCCCATGTTCTGCTGCGAGACTGCTGAGGCCTCGTTAGGTTATGAGACCAATGTGCTTACATTAACACATGAGACCACTGTGCCCTTGTTCCACAGTGGGTCCATTGTTGTTTCTACCGTTGTCTTGCCAAGTGTGGGTCCCAAGCCCTTCATGTGTAATTTGGGCAATGTGCCCCTAATGCCTGTTTCTGGCGATATGCCAATTTTGTCCCAGGTGGGTACTAAGTCCTTCATGTCTGGTTTGGGCCAAGAGCCCCTCATGTCAGTCCCTGATGGCACGCTGCCAGGTATGTCTGTTTCTGGTTATTTGCCAGTCCTGCCAGTTAATGGAGTGACATCCAAACTGACTGGTGCTACAAATTCTAGCCCTGTACCCGAGGGTTATATACGATCCCCATGCGGGATGTTGTTCCGTGAGGCACACTGGGCCATGATCAAGAAAGACCCTAATGCTCTCAGGTGTTTTGAGGAGGATTCCGATGACTCAGAGGGTCCACAGTGCACTCCTCCAGGTGAAATCTGTAACAATGGTGAGGTGCCAGTTGTATCATATCCTGGCAATGTCCTCTGTTCCAATGGTGTGCCAGTTAAAGGCGAGTTGTCAAGTCTGTCCAAGTCGAGCTGCAAGGCAGTCGTATCCAAGTCAAGTCACGTGACCACTGTGCCCACGTCTCGCAGTGGGTCCATTGCTGTCAAAACCACTTGTGGGGTCGAGAGGTCTCAATCGTGTGGTGTTAAACAGATAACCAAGTCTGCCCCTACTATTGCCGTGTCGTTTGGGGTGGTCACCAGTTCTAGATCTCGTTCAAGGAGAAGACGTAAAAAGGTGACTAACCCTAGTCCAACTGATTCCATGTCCAGTCTGACTGATGCCGAGATCCCCCAACCCCGTCATGTCCCTGAGGGCTATGTGCAGTCGCCCTTTGGACTGGTGTTCAGAAAGGACCACTGGGATGCCATTCAAAGGAACCCTCATAGACGGAGGCGTCTTGGGGAGGAGGATGACGACTCTGAGTGGGACCTCAATGGATTTTGGTGACTGGTGTTCGTGATCTGGTTTCATGATTCTGTCTGCCATGTTTTTTGTTTTGGGTGCCCAGGAGGTCACCCGTAAGGGAGGGGGTTATGTCACGTCTCGGCCTTGCCCCCTGCTGATGAAGGGTCTTCATGTTTGTTTTTCCCCTATGGTGTGTCTGGCTGTGCTGTTTAGTGCTGATCTGGGGTCACATGGCCCAATCACACAGACCCACTCCCTATATATTCCCAGCAGCACAGAGCCTCATTGACTGTTTGTGGAGTTTGATGGTGGTTCTGTCTGGTTTGTGTTTCCTGAGTTGCTGCAAAGCATTCCTGTTCAAGTGTTTTCTGGTTCTGACCTCGGCTTTATTTTTGACTATCCCTTCTACTCCCCCTGGTACCGTATATTTCTGATCTGTTGCCAACCTCTGCCTGATTGACGATTCTTGTATGCTTCATGTTTTATGTACCTTGTCTGTCTTAGTTTAGTATATTATTCAGAGGCCGCTTATAAGGACCTCTTTTAGTATAGTCTGTTTTGTTTACTGTCCTTCAGCCTGCTCACTTCACAGATTGTCAAGTGTATCTTTGTGTTTCTCCGACTGCCCTGCAGCCTGCTCAATTCACGGATTGGCAGGCGTATCATTGTGTTTCTGAGTGTCCTAAGTTGTCTGTCGGTCTTGAAGCCTTCGGAGCTTAGTGGCAATTCTGTTCTGTTTTTTGGTGCTCCTTGGTTTTGGAGAAATCCGTCTGTCCTTGTGTCCAGTCAGTTACTCACCTGCCTTAAGGGCTTCATCTCCTGTTCCAAGCCACCACGATGGCCCAAGCAGGGGCTAACCGTTACACTGGCAGACTACTTCCACAGTAAAACTCTAACTATCAGAAGCAACATCCCAACACAAGATAGTTATCTGCCACCTCCACTCCCAGAGGTCCCCTCTGCCACCCTCTGCCTCTTCCTCCCAGCCACTGATGAGGAAGTCCATTCCTTATTGTCCTCCTCACATCTCACCACGTGCCCGCTCGCCCCATTCCCTCACATCTAATTCCTCCCCTCTCCTCCTCCCTCACCCCTGCTCTCACACACATCTTCAACTTATCTCTCTCCACTGGCTCCTTCCCATCCGCCTTCAAACACGCGCTAGTTACCCCTTTACTAAAGAAACCATCCTCGATCCCAACTCTCCATCCAACTACCGCCCTGTATCCCTGCTTCCCTTTACCTCTAAGCTCTTAGAAAAACTAGTCTTCAACCGCCTCTCCCTCTTCCTGTCCTCCAATTCCCTACTTGACCCCCTGCAATCTGGCTTCCGTCCCCTACACTCAACTGAAACTGCCCTCACCAAAGTCACCAACGACCTCCTAACTGCTAAAAAACACTGCCACTATTCTATTCTCATCCTGCTTGACCTCTCGGCTGCTTTTGACACTGTCGACCACCCCCTCCTTCTACAGACCCTCAACTCTCTGGGTCTCGGTGACACTGCACTTGCTTGGGTTGACTCCTATTTATCCAACAGGTCTTTCTGTGTGTCCTTTGCTGGTAACTCCTCCTCTTCATTGCCTCTATCTGTTGGTGTACCTCAAGGCTCTGTCCTTGGTCCTCTGCTCTTTTCCATCTACACTTCCTCCCTGGGCAAAATCATCAACAGCTTTGGCTTTAATTACCAGCTCTACGCTGATGACACTCAGATCTACCTCTCTACCCCTGATCTCTCTCCCCCTGTCCTTTCAAAAGTCAGTGACTGTTTATCTGGCATCTCCTCCTGGATGGCCTCCCACCACCTAAAGATCAACATGTCAAAGACTGAACTCCTACTTATTCCTCCCTCCAATGCCTCCCCACCTCCTGACTTCTCTATCACGGTGGAGGGTATCACCATCTCCCCATCAAACCAAGTGCGCTGTCTTGGAGTTACACATGACTGCTCTTTCCTTCATCCCCCACATCAAGTCTCTTTCCTCCTCCTGCCGATACCAACTGCGTAATATTTCCAGAATTTGGCCATTTCTTACCGCTGTCACCACAAAACAACTCATACACGCCCTGGTAATCTCCCGACTCGACTATTGCAATAATCTCTTATCTGGCCTCCCTCTGTCCCGCCTCTCCCCCTACAATCCATCCTGAACGCCTCCGCCAGGCTAATTCACCTCACCCGCCACTCTGTCTCTGCCGCTCCCCTCTGCGAGTCCCTTCACTGGCTCCCCATCCACTGCAGAATTAAGTTCAAAATCCTTATCCTTACCTACAAAACCCTCACTAACTCAGCTCCCCACTACCTGTCCTCACTAATCACCAAATACACCACAGCCCGCTCCCTAAGGTCAAACAGTGACCTGCGCCTAGCTTCTCCCCGCATCACCTCTTCCCATGATAGACTGCAGGATTTCTCACGCGCAGCCCCCACTCTCTGGAACGCTCTCCCTCGTACTGTCAGACTTTCCCATAACTTCTCTTCCTTCAAACGCTCCCTTAAAACGTTCCTATTTAGGGAAGCCTACCACCCAACTCACTGACGCAACCATCAATCACTCTCACCTTACAGTCCTCTCCTCCTGTTTCCAACCCCAACCCTCCCAGATTGTGAGTTCCTACGGGAATAGGGCCCTCATCTCCTCCTGTACTGTTTGTCAAATGTTGTTCAATGTATTGTAACCCTGTCTATACTGTGCCTATTGTACAGCGCTGCGGAATATGCTGGCGCTTTATAAGTAAAGAATAATAATAATAATAAGAATGTCGAGCTCACCGGACCAGAGATGGATTGATCTGGAGGAACGACAAACCGGTTTCCCACTTGAGAACCTCCCATGGCTTCACCTGGATGGGATTCGGAGCCTTGATACCGCCTCTACCAAAGTTGGTAGTACACTGCTACTGTGGCACAAGCTCAGAGTCAAGTACGCCCTTTCATCCTTTCCCTCACCTCTGCTACCGCTGACACACAATCCGGACTTCCCTACACAAGTACGATCTCTCCATAGCCGCTTAAGGGTACTTCACGTTTTACGTGATGGCCATTTTGTACCACTTGACAATCCTCAGAAACCCGACCCGTCCTTTGCGGACATTTTCGGTTACCACCAAATTAAATCCTTTCTTAAAGCTCTCCCTGGCAACTCTTCACTGAGTCGAGCTCTCTCTCCATTCTAAACCTTCTGTAAGCAGGCGCTCTTATTGGCGCATGGCATATCTACACTCTATAAAATCTTACAGGCAGTAGATTCCGAACCTCCGACTTTCATGGCCAGATGGGAACGCACCTTGGAGACACCCATACCTGACGAGACCTGGACTAAAACGCGGACTCTAGTACACTACGGAACCAAGATTACCCGAATGCACGAATCTTCATACAAATTCATGACTTTCTGGTATTGCACACCAGCTCTTGTATCTCTTTACCATATGGCCCACTCTCCGATTTGCTGGCGCTGCTTTTCATCCCTTGGATCTTACATATATGTTTGGTGGGAACGTACGATTATACAGAATTACTGGAGACGGATCCAGGACCTGATAGAGCGGGTCACTGATCTAGTCTTGGAATTTACACCTCAGACGTTCTTGCTTTTACACATACCGTATTCGGTGAAATCCCTGAAGAAATCGATTCTAATCCGCATTCTACTGATAGCTAGATCACTCATTCCCATTTACTGGAGATCCACCTCGGTCCCCTCCACCAAGACCCTGATCGATCAGATGGAGACATTGAGATCAGTGGAAGAACTAGCACTCCCACCCACACAGGCTGCCCAGCACTTCTTGGAAGTCTGGTCTCATTGGAATGTTTACTGCTCATCAGCAGCCCTTCGGAGGACTATACAAGCTGAAAGAGGAGGAAGGCAACGGAACAGGACAGGGTCTAGGATAACTCACTACACCCCCCGCCTACCTACACCTCCATTTTCCTCTAAACCCCATTCTATTTGACTCTCTCGCTCATCCTTGAACCTCCCTTTCACTCCTATCTTTTACTAGTCTACATATGCCTATACCTTCCCCTTTATCTCTTTGACCTGTGCTCCTTTCTCCTGTCCTTTATATCCCCCCAACTCCTTCCCCCCTACCCTCCGACTGTCTCTTATCCTGTTTGCTTGTATGTTTCGAATGTTTGCTCTGCTTCGTCCTGACAGCATTGATCCCTATGACACTACGTCATATGTCCCTTCAGCACTACTAACGAGCTGATAATACACTCACTCCCCCAATACAATTAAATTAGAGACCTGGAGCAACGATCTGGCCATCTAACTTATTGATCTTTAATCTTTGATTGTACTTCTGTCGGACAGAGGACACGTTATCAGATCGAGAAATACGCCACTCTATCGCTTGGAAAATCTATACTCCTATGACTATACTGCTCAAACTGTATACTAACGATGTGTATATCAACCTTACATTCTAAACTATTTAATGTAGGACATAGTTCAGCTTATTATCTCACTATATGCTTGTTACCTCTTGTTATATGTAAGTCATGTTTGATGAAAATGAAAATAAAAACTTTTCATTTAAAAAAAGAACATTAGGCATGGCCAAAACTACTGTTTGGAACATTCTCAAAAAGAAAGAACGCACCGGTGAGCTCAGCAACACCAAAAGACACAGGAGACCACGGAAAACAACTGTGGTGGATGACTGAAGAATTCTTTCCCTGGTGAAGAAAACACCCTTCACAACAGTTGGCCAGATCAAGAACACTCTCCAGGAGGTAGGTGTATGTGTGTCATTGTCAACAATCAAGAGACGACTTCACCAGAGTGAATACAAAGGGTTCACCACAAGATGTAAACCATTGGTGAGCCTCAAAAAACAGGAAGGCCAGATTAGAATTTTCCAATCAACACCTAACAAAGACTTCACAGTTCTGGAACAAGCTCCTATGGACGCCAGAGTGATGGGTAGAGAAGAGTATGGAGAAGAAAAGGAACTGCTCATGATTCCAAGCATACCACCTCATCAGTGAAGCATGGTGGTGGTAGTGTCATGGCGTGGGCATGTATGGCTGCCAATGGAACTGGTTCTCTTGTATTTATTGATGATGTGACTGCTGACAAAAGCAGCAGTATGAATTCTGAAGTGTTTCGGGCAATATTATCTGCTCACATTCAGCCAAATGCTGCAGAACTCATTGGACGGCGCTTCACAGTGCAGATGGACAATGACCCAAAGCATACTGCAAAAGCAACCAAAGAGTTTTTGAAGGGACAGAAGTGGAATGTTATGCAATGGCCAAGTCAATCACCTGACCTGAATCCCATTGAGCATGCATTTCACTTGCTGAAGACAAAACTGAAGGGAAAATGCCCCAAGAACAAGCAGGAACTGAAGACAGTTGCAGTAGAGGCCTGGCAGAGCATCACCAGGGATGAAACCCAGCGTCTGGTGATGTCTATGCGTTCCAGACTTCAGGCTGTGATTGACTGCAAAGGATTTGCAACCAAGTATTAAGAAGGGAAAGTTTGATTTATGATTAATATTCTGTCCCATTACCTTTGGTCCCTTAACAAGTGGGAGGCACATCTGCAAACTGCTGTATGTCCTACACCGTTCACCTGAGTTGGATGTACATACCCTCAAATTAAAGCTGACAGTCTGCAGTTAAAGCACATTGTGTTTGTTTCATTCCAACTCCATTGTGGTGGTGTATAGAGCCAAAGATGTTAGAATTGTGTCGATGTCCCAATATTTCTGGACCTGACTGTATTCCAAAGTAGCTTGCATTTCCAGTCAGGAGATGTATTTCACTAAGAAATACCAACTCCTAAAAGCTGGTGTTGAGTGATTTGCATTTGCTGTGGAGCTCTGTGATACGTTCATATACACACTTTACTGTGAGTTTTATTGCTGTGGAGCTTTGATACACTAATGTGGGATGTGTATGAGTGTGAGTTTTATTGCTGTGGAGGTCTGTGATACAGTAATGTGCTGTGTGCATGAGTGTGAGTTTTACTGCTGTGGAACTGTGCGATATGTTCATACACAGCACATGGTTTTTTTTTTGGGGGGGGGGCAATTCATCTTTGAACCCAGGCAGCACAGTCAGGGTTATTCAAAGAGAATCGAAAAGTTATCGCACGTTCGGTGACTTTCCGTCCTCTTCAATTCGGCACGATTTTTGCGATCCCATTTCGGCAACCCTGCGGTGTATTCAGCAAGTACCACAGGTCAGTCGTAATGCAGGGAAAAGTTGCCGAAAACTCACCACAAAACCAAGGCGAATGCTCACCGAAACCGGCAAAAACCATCTGGATTAACACCGCCGAACACGCCAGAGAAACATGAGCAGGAGCCGATCAGAGCTCAGAGCAGCCGCCGGAAAAACCGGACACCGCAGATGAATGGAGTGAAAAAAAAACAGTACGCTTGAATGTTTGAAAAGTGAAACGCTGTTTGCAAAGAAACCAGTGAGCGAAAATGTCTGAAATTTACATATAAGATCCAATGAATGTAATAAAAAGGTCTGTTACAGAAAAATGAAAAAAGTTAAAAAGAAAAAAAAAATGTTTGCAAAAAATATCCCAAAAAATGCCTAAAGATCCTAAAAATCTATAAATAAAGAGACTTTTTACTGCGGAATATTATAATCAATGGTTTATTAGATATTGAATTATAAGGGGAATATTTTTAACATTGAAGCCTATGGGATTCGCCTGAATAAACCTGACGAATGACACCACCGAATGGCAGGGCAATTCAGCAACTTTTCACTGCTGTTTTTTGTTCTCTGAATAGACGAAGGTATGGGGATTTCAATGCCCTCGAACAGGCACCGAACAGGCATGTGCAGGCAATTTGCCAAGATTTGGCAAACTGCCTGCACTCTGGATACCCGAATGGCCAAGAAAGGTAACCGAACGCTGAAATTCCTGTTCGGTGCCTGTACGAGGGCATTGAAATCCCCATAGCTTCGTCTATTCAGAGAACAAAAAACAGCAGTGAAAAGTTGCTGAATTGCCCTGCCATTCGGTGGTGTCATTCGTCAGGTTTATTCCGGCGAATCCCATAGGCTTCTTTTGGCAGCCATTCGGATCTCTTTGAATAACCCTTAGTGTCTTCTGACTGCCTGCTACCCAGGGTGGGTAGATCAAACAGAAGTCATCTTCTGGAGTACAGGAGGATCGTGATTGTAGTAGGGTTTGGCCCCAAGAAATCAGCAATACTGATTTTGGAGTAAGACAGAACTGGTTTACTGGAGAAAAACGCACAGAATACAGCGCGAAACCAAATAAGAGCTTAATCCCATTATTTCAAACAATGCCCATCCCAGACAGCATAATGCCTTCATAAGGATACATAAAGTAGGATTCCCATACATTACAATGATAGTATTTTTGGGGTGACCCTTGGGAGAACCAGCTGCAAACAGGGGACCATTTGATAGCCCCGGTCCTTCAGATGACACTCTCCAAAAAAGTGCCCTGATTGGTGGACAGAAGCCAGAGTGACAGCGGTGTAAAGCGGTGGATACATGGAACAGTCTTCCAGTAGAAGTGGTAGAGGCCAAAACAGTAATTGAATTTAAGCAAGCATGGGATAGGCATAAGGCTATCCTAAACAAAAGATAAATCCAGGTAAAGTATCCATGTAATTGGGCAGACTAGATGGGCCGAAAGGTTCTTATCTGCCGACATTTTTCTATGTTTCTATGTTTCTATGTTTCTAACCATCCGGAAAAACCCATAGCTATGGTTGCTGCACCCTAGTAAGATGGAGGCATGGAAAATCCAGGTTCACAAGTGAGCTAACTCTCAGTAAATATCCCAACCTAATCAAATTTAATTAATGAAAATTGACGTCAGTAAATTCAAAACATTGAGTCGCGAAGCCAAGTGCATTGTTAAGTTTAGTATTTGACCACCAGAATTGAAATTTCTTACATCCCCCCACTTTAAGGTGAAGAGTCCTTTATTTTATAGGTCTGACAGAGTGGCCAGGGACAGTTTGGGTGAGATGACCATTTAACTTTTATGTTATTATCTCATTTTTTACCTGCGAAGTCGACAAGCTTTCCATTCCCCACATATACAGCCCAATGATCATAGTTGCCACGGTGAAATTCAAGGAGATCTCCAGGTGCAATCTGGAGAGTATAGAATTAATTATTTGTCTTATTGTTGAACACAATTTAAGCGACATCCTGAAAGAGGAACTTAGATTTACATATTCTCCTTATACTTGCTAGAATTGGGTGTTGATTAAATAACTGGAAATAATATTTTCTTTTTTTTCTAAAGTGTTTACAATGCTAAAATGCTTAAAAAGGAAACATTTTCTGGTATTCATCAGGGTCTTTTAAGCTAACATAAAGCCGATGCACTTTTATAATTAAAGTCATCAATATTTACTAAGACAACAGTTTCTGAAGAGCTTTGCAATAGCGGTGAATCAAAATAACAAAATAACAACTTTAACCTCTTGACTAAGAGAAGACGCACTGAGCTCATCCTTTGCTTTCCCGCAGCTGTGCGTAGGACGTGCTCAGTGCGTCATTGAAGTCCCGCGGTTCGGCGCCAATCATGGGGCTCTTTCACAGCGTGCTGATATCTTGGATGTGAGCCCTTGTTGTAGGACAGGCTCCTGCCCAGTAAAACCATTGTATATGATGATGTCAAATACAGGACCTCTCCCTGTCTGAATGAGAATTCCTTATTCAGGAGATGCAGGGATCCTTTGGTCCATGAGCTCAGGGGCGTACCTAGAACATTTGGCACTCAGGGCAGATCCTATATTTGGCACCCCCACTTTAAAATGTAAAAAAAAATAACCCCCATAAAAGATCAGCAGACCTCATGCAGCATATTGATATATACCCCCATTAAAGACCAGCAGACCTCATGCAGCATATATTGATATATATACCCAATTAAAGACCAGCAGACCTCATGCATAACAGCATATTGATTGATATATATACCCCCATGCAGACCGCATGCAGCAAATATATAAACATTAAAGACCAGCAGACAGACCTCATGCAGCATATTGATATATATATAACCCCCATAAACATTAAAGACCACCAGCAGACCTCATGCATAGCATATTGAGATATATATATATATATATATATATACCTTACTCCCATAAACATATATTTACCAGCTGCAGGCGGTGACCCGAATTTGCGGTCGGTTGGTTGCCGTTGCGCTGGTTGCCTGGTTCAGGTTGGTGGCAGAGTGGCACTGGTCTGGGCTGGCACCGCCCTGCGGCTGCTGCCTGCTCATTGTTGCGTGGCACTGCCTGGCTCTCACTCTGGCTGCTCACCCCCGCCATGGGCATCCGCAGCATGGAGCAAGGGGGGGGCACTTGCCCCCCCCCTGGATTAACAGGCTTAATTTATGATAATTTATTCACTGCACGGCTGCAGTTCCTGGGCTCTCCACTAGGCTGCACCAGCGTCACATCCCCACTCCACCTCCAATCCACCACCTGCTCCCACTCACTTTGCAGGCTGGGAGAGGCAGGGCTGAGATGCAGGTGCAGCTGCTCCTACGGGCCACAGGCTGGGATGCTGGACACAGGAAAAAAGGTAACGATTTGCAAATAATTACATTTTTATTAAGCTTGATGCCAGTGTCTTTATGAGATTCCCATGATCTGAGGTCTAGTTTATCTGTCTGGGGAGGAGGGACACAAAATGATTAATAGTAATCTGGTGGGGGCCTGTGTGAAGCTCACAGAGCTTGCATGAGGTACAGACCAGGGCAATATTGCCAGTATACAGGCACTCTAGGCAGGGTCTTGCCTGGGCAGTGGGGATGAGGACCCAGCTCCAGAGTTTACAATCTAAGAGGAGAGGAGACCCTGCTCCAGAGCTTACAATCTAAGAGGAGAGGAGACCTTGCTCCAGATCCTACAATCCATGAGGAGAGGGGACCCTGCTCCAGAGCTTACAATCTAAGAGGAGAGGAGACCCTGCTCCAGAGCTTACAATCTAAGAGGAGAGGAGACCTTGCTCCAGATCCTACAATCTAAGAGGAGAGGGGACCCTGCTCCAGAGCTTACAATCTAAGAGGAGAGGGGACCCTGCTCCAGAGCTTACAATCTAAGAGGAGAGGGGACCCTGCCCCAGAGCTTACAATCTAAGAGGAGAGGGAACCGGGCTCCAGAGCTCACAATCTAAGAGGAGAGGGGACCCTGCGCCAGAGCTCACAATCTAAGAGGAGAGGGGACTGTGCTCCAGAGCTTACAATCTAAGAGGAAAGGGGACCCTTCTCCAGAGTTTACAATCTAAGAGGAGAGGTTTGAGGAGAGGAGATATGTGTGTGTATGTATGTGAATGTTGGGAAGGTGAGTGTGTATAAATATATGTATATATATGTATATATATATATAGGAAGGGGGGCTGATGTGTGTGTGTGTTTATATATATATATATATTTGGAGTGGGGAGCCTGGTGTGTGTGCCAGTATCTGTGGGGGGGGGGGGTCATGGTTTGTGTACATAGAGCTGACTCTGCGTATACAGAGATGACCTTATAAAACACTTCGTTTAGTGCCTTGATCCTGGGTGTATGACTAGTGTGATGCATTGAATAGCGTTAACAGACTAGAAAATGCAACACTCAGATCAGACACTTACACCTTTATTCTTCTATTAGTCTTGCATCATGTTACGCAGCTTCTGTATTACTACGTTCCTATTTAGGGAAGCCTACCACCCAACTCACTGACGCAACCATCAATCACTCTCACCTTACAGTCCTCTCCTCCTGTTTCCAACCCCAACCCTCCTAGATTGTGAGTTCCTATGGGAATAGGGCCCTCATCTCCTCCTGTACTGTTTGTCAAATGTTGTTCAATGTATTGTAACCCTGTCTATACTGTGCTTATTGTACAGCGCTGCGGAATATGCTGGCGCTTTATAAATAAAGAATAATAATAATACGCTTTATTTTATGACTGTCCCCTTCATGACATTGTCAAAAGGGCAGAATATGGATGCCATTAAAATTTTGCCCCCCCTGGAAAAATTTCTGCGGACGCCCATGCCCCCCGCCCTGCTATTGTTGTGCCGCAGGCAATTTACTGGGCAGGGAGCAGCTTGACAGGCAAACAGGCAGCCGCAGTGCAGCGCAGGCTGAGCGGATTCATCCGTACGCCTGCGCAGTGTACTCTGCCTCTGCGTTCATTCATGCGGCCCGGCACGTGTAGGCAGGGTCCGTGACTTGCGAGGCCTAACACATGACCGCGGCCGCACGGCGCAGCCAGCCTCACACACACAAGGCCAGACAGGCGGGCCAGATTTGGCGGCGGTTGACTGCCTTGTCTCGATCCAGCGTCTGCCTCGACCTTACACTGAGTGAGTGCCTGGCAGTGAGGCTACCCGACCAGCGGCTGTTTGCGTTGCGGCAGGCGTCTGACTCCCCACATTCTGGGATGCAGAACGGAGGCTGTGTGGCACCCCCCCAATCAATGTCACACCTCGTACCTGGAGCGTACCGACCCCCCGCCCCACCCAAGTACGCCACTGCATGAGCTCATGCTACAACTGTGCTGCAAGCAAACTTTGCAGCTCTGTTGAAATAGCAGCTATGAAATGAGGCATTAAGTTAACGAGTGAGGCCGTTATACTTAATGGCTTGGCAGGAATAGGGCCTGAGGTGCAGACGAGCCACTGAGAAAAACAGTTATAGGGCCTATTACCTAGTGGATGCTAAAATGGTGATGGTAAGCAGGAAAATCTGCGCCTGCAGACTTTCCCTTATCTCCATTTTAGTGTTGTATTCCAGGGTAGGTTCTATCTCTGCACCTCTCTCCCCAGAACAAAGTGCTAAGCTCGCTGATACCATCTCGAGATCGCTTAGAGCGATGGGGGGCAGACTATTTGTTCCCAGTCTTACTCTAGTCTCAGTGAGAAGAAGCGGCAAATTGACCCACCCTTTTGAAGAGAAAATGTGGGATCAGCGCTTCTCTCAATCAATATATCGCAGGGTACCTCCAATAAAACACAAAAACCATATAGTGCAGATAACGGGGGTGAGAGGTGTGTGTATGTATATGTGTATGTATATATATATATAGTAAGCAAAAATAGTTCCGCTCACCGCTCTGGTTATCCAAAAATCATGTTGAGGTGCTAGATCCCAGTGTAAATCGATATAGTGAGAAAAATGGGAGCACTCATGGACTTGAAATAAAACAACAAATGTTTATTGGGAAAGCATTAATATCCAACATGTCAGCTCACACAGGTGCTTTCATCAGGGATCCCTGATGAAAACTCCTGTGTGAGCTGAAACGTTGGATTTTAATGCTTTCCAAATAATCTTCTGTTGTTTTATTTCAAGTCCGTGAGTGCTCCCATTTTTTCTCACTATACTGTATATAGTATTTTCCGGCGTATAAGACGACTCCCAACTTTTCCAGTTAAAATATACAGGGTTATCCAAAGAGATTCGAAAAGTCACCGCATGTTCGGTGACTTTTCGTTCTCTTCAATTCGGTTCCTTTTGCCGATTGCATTTCGGTGACCCTGCGGTGTATTCAGCAAACAGCACAGGGTCCCCGAATTGCAGGGAAAAGCTGCCGCAAACCTGACGAAAACTCACCGAATGCATGCTGAAAACAAGCAAAAACATCTGGATTAACCTTCAAAGAAGCCGAACAGGAGCCGAACAGGAGCCGAATCACACAGAGCCGAAGCAGCTGTGACGTAGAGGAGGCAGTGAATAAATTAGAAAAACCATTTGTATGAATCTGGGAAAATGAAACGCTGTTTGCAAAGAAACTACTGAGCGAAAATGTCTGAAATTTTCACAGGAGGTCCAGGGAATGATAATAGAGGGCTGTTACAAAAAAAATAAGCAAACTGAAAAAAAAAAAAAAAAAAAAATCGGACTTTTAATTTTTTTTTAAAAAATTAAGAAAAATGCTTAAAGTATCCTAAAAAATCTATAAATAAAGAGACTTTTTGCTGCAGAATTTTATAATGAACGGTTTATTAGATATTGAATTAAAACAGGAATATTTTTAACATTGAAGCCTATGGGATTCTCCTGAATAAACTTGCCGAATTAAACCACCGGAATGGCAGGGCATTAGGGGAACCTTTCACTGCTGGTTTGTGTTCTCTGAATAGCCGAAGCAGTGCTTTTTCATGGGGATTTCACTGCCCTCGAACAGGGACCGAACATGCACCATATGTGCAGGCAATTCCCCAGGATTTGGCGTATTGCCTGCTCTCTGGATAGCCGAATGGCCAGGAAAGGTAACCGAACGCTGATTTTCAGCGTTCGGTTACCTTTCTCAAGCAATTCGAATCTCTTTGGATAACCCTGATAGAGTTTGGGATATACTCGCCGTTTAAGACTACCCCTCTCCCAACGCACACCTATAAAAATTAAAAACACATCAGATTTGATTTCAATATGGTAATTTTAATTCAAATGCTTATGACATGCAGGTACTTGGCAGGAAAACTGTCACTTATAAACATAAGGCTGTTTGTCATCAAACATGTAAACATAAAACAGTGCAAGTGGATTAAATTTTTCCTAATTCACTCTAAAGCTGAAAGAAAGGATAAAACAAAAAATAAACCCATGGGAGCTGCCATACTGTTTGTTTTTTAAACTGTCAACCAAACTGGAACTGATGATGATAGGAGGAAGATAACAAACAATAGAGAGAGCAAGTGCCGGGCAAGTCCCTGGCGAGTTAGCAACGCCCATCATAACTGCAAGCTATGGTATTTTTACAGGTTTTGCTGGCGGGACAGTTTCCCTTTAAAAGCCTTCAAAATCCTCCTGTTCGTCATCTGATATCATAAATACATCAATGACACCTTGTGATACATTTGTAAGGCAGTCATCGTATGGATCGAATTTCGTATCAGATAGTGTGGTCTCGGCTTCGGCTTCCTCTTCATCTTGCTGAAGTGGAATCAGGCTGAAAGATGGTTGCTACTATGAGCCAGGCAGCCATCTTGTTCAGAATATTGGTTCACCAGTAAATAGAATAGAGTTTATTTAGATGTGAAAAACGAAGCTTACATAGAATTCAAAGAATGTGTGGTAGATTAGGGAACTAGCAATAAAACCAGGCAGAATCCGGCCTGTTCTTGGCACGGAGAGACAGGAAGATGAATGAATGGGGCAAGGTCATTGAGACTTGCAGAGAAACAAAGAGATCGTAGAAAACAGACCATGTCCTAATCTAACTCAAATAAACACAGCCTATAGGGAGGACGGCACTGCCCTGAGAAAGACAGCAACAACAAATCACGGACTGTCAAACTAACATGAAGTGTATCAATTTATAGCTAGAATGTGGAATTTCTTTGTACTAACGAGGGGAGGTATTAACCCACGTGGGGTGGAATAAAGTGTCATCGGGAGGTGGGCTAATTGGGATGTACCTAATTACGTATTTTTGGGTATAAGACCCCTTGCATGGGGGGGAGAAGGGCTCACTCTTTGCGATTCAATCCTGTGTGAGCACTTGTGTGACGACACAATAAAGTTTGCCTTTCCTGAAGAGACTCGTGTTCAGACATTCCTTGCTTGTGTCCGGTCCGGTGCCGTCTTGAAAGTGAATCTATTTTTATCCACCTACATTTTTGGGGGCTCGTGAGCCGGGATACGGGCCCTTTCCGGGCACACAGTAACGGCTGCTGAACACACTGTGGCGGTTGACTGCAGGTGCAAGAATCCCGCTGGTTGGGTGTCCGTTGAAGGTGAGCTGACATCTGCAGGTGCCAAGCAGGATTTCCTGTTCAGTGGACCTCGTCTCGTCCCAAACGGACTCCTGACCCGGGAACTGGGACACCACTGAGTCTGAGGAAACAGCAAGCAGCGCCGGCAATAGGTAACGTGTCTTCTGTGTTTTGTATGTCTAAAGGAGATACCGGTATCTAAGGGAAACGTCCGACTGAGTTAGACGGATAAGGGGATGCGATGGCCACCGTCCCGTTGGCATATCTAGCCCGCCGCTGATAGCACGGACATTGCTAAGGAGCCAGAGTGGCTAGCGCGTGTCTGGATTCGGGGGAATTGAATGCCAACCAAAGGGTAGTTCTGTAAGAGAGGGAGAAGGTAGCCACGTGGAGTTGCATAGTCATATTAGTCAGTGTTTGTAAACAGAGCTTCGCCACGTGGGTAAAAGGGAAAGGAGGAGGGATTTTCTGTGACTGGGCTGAGAGCCTGAGTCAGTGCTAGTGTGTACGTCGTGTAGTGAAAAGGGCTTAGTGAAGCCAGAGGTAGCTGCAGAGATAGTGGTGCCGGGTGGGTAGATTATCCATAAGGCAAATTGGAATTGCAGACGGAAGTATAGTTATAGAACGGGGTGCACATAGTCACACGCAGTCAAGAGTTAGAGTTCAAATTACGGGGTATAAGGAGCCACAGAGGAGGGACTGAGTACCCTCGGCTAGTAGAAAGAGTTGAAGTGTTTATGTTTTGTTATGTGCTGAAAGTATCTGATACAGTATGTGCTGTGAATGAATTGACTCGAGTGCTGTGAGTGAACGTGCGCCTACTCATCCCGCGAGGAAGCAAATACGAGATTTGACCCCTGACGTACGTTTCCGGCTCAGGCGACTGCAGTCGGCTGCTGACGGGGAAGCGCTTCAGACACGAACGAATTGTTGGCTGAAGTATCAGACTGTAGATTTTAACTGTTGTTGAAGTAATATATCTGTATTGCAAAGGGTACTGTTTTCAGGAGTAATAATGGGTAACGGGTCATCTAAGCCCAAGAAGGTGAAGGAGGGTGAGACGCCTCTAGAATATATGGTGTAGAATTGACAAAAGAGAAGTTAAAAGTAATGTGTACAGTTGTGTGGCCGTTATTAGTCCCAGGATGGCCAGAGCAAGGGTCAATGGACCCAGAGTTGGTACAGAAGGTACATTCCCAAGTCACAGAGCAGTACGGACATCCTGAACAGTACCCATATATAGATATATGGAGATATTGTATTAAAGACAAGAGTCATTTTATAATGATAGCGGGGAAAAATAAGAAGCAGGACCCCCTAAATAGTGAAAAAAAACAAAAAAAAAAACGTGTTAGTAGAACAGCCGGAGGAGATTGATTCCCTGCCCCCGCCCTATCTATTATATTATGGGGCAGCTAGAGAAGTTTTGTGTGTTACAGTTGCGAAGGCGGGCGGCTGCTACTGCCCTGCCGGCTTCCACCGCTCTAGCGGGCGGAATTGCAGAAGAAAATGAGGGGGCAGTGGGTGGAGAGTGGAGGAGACAGAGAGGCTCCACCAGAGAAGATTGAGATGCCCGATGGGAGCATATATAAATTAATATCCCACAGAGTGAGATGATCGGTGGATCGGATGGTGGTCTAGAAGGTTTTGAGAAAAAAAAAAAGGATGATTGCGGTGCTGTATGGCTTGTGTGTGTGATTCGGACTGATTTTGTCTGATTGTGTTTATAATTGATCTATTAAACTGTTCAATTAAAAGTAGAGTGTGATAAGTAATTAATTTAGAGTGTGGAATGGCTGAGAGGTAGTGAGATTGGGTTTCGTACATGCTTCCTCCCCCCCCTCCTTTCTGACAAGCTGTTTGTGTGGAGAGAGGGAGGGGGGAAGGGGGAGGGAGTCAGTTTGTTTTTTGTTTTTTTTTCTCTCTGATAGCTGGAAAGAATAACCCTTTGTGTATCTGCAGCGAATTCAAAGTAAAGAGAAATAGAGAAGAAGGATTACTATGCTTAGCTAATTTTAATGTGTGTTACAATAGAATATTTGTCTGAAGTCTGTTGAGTGCAAGATATATGTTTATATTTTGTGTTGATATTATTCCGAAAGTTTTAGTTTTGTTCAGAGCTAGAATTAAATAAAAAAAAAAAGGAGTCCTGGTTTTTATATTGTTACACATAAACAATAATAAGTATGTAATAATATACAATATTGTCTATCAAAATATAAAATTTATTAACAAATTAAATGGAAATATATGAAACGGTTAGAAAATTAATATTAAAAGAAAAAATAATTCGAGAAATAATTAACCACTTGAATGCTAAGGACGCGCTCAGCGCGTCCTCAGCATTCCCGCTGGTATGCGGAGGACGCGCTGAGCGCGTCCTCGCATTGGGGTCAGCGTTCGGCCGGGTTCCGGCCGATCGCTGGCCCCTCCGGTGCGGGCTGACATCCTGGATGTCAGCCCGGCATCCGGAGCAGTGGCCGCCATTATTAGGTGTCATCGCGCCCCCGCGATGACACCTAATTCAGGCGCCCCCCCCGCATGTGCGGAGGAGGCGCCTGAAAGGGAGGGGGGGAGGTCCTTTGGACCTCTCTCCCTCCCGATCGGCGGCTCACAGGGGCTTAACCCAGGCATCATTTGGAAGGGCACAGCCTGCCCTTCCAAATGATGCCTGGCATTAACCCCTGGGGAGCTGGATCGCTTTCAGCGCCGATTTGCGATCCTTCCCGGGAGCTGGCCGACATCTTGGATGTCGGCCAAGCTTCCGGGAACTCCCCCAGAGGACTGGCGTCATCGTGCGCAGCACGATGACGCCAGTCCTAGCATTAACCCTAACTGCCACGAACTGTGGAGATAGGGAGTTCCAATGAACTCCCTATCTCCCGATCCGTGGCAGTTAGGGGTTAAATTTTGATATCGTTGGATCGGCCAGAGCATGGCCGTTCCAACGATACCAAACATGAAAGTAAAAAAAATTGTAAAAAAAAAAAATAAAAAAAAAATAAAAATAAAAAAAAAAAAAAAAAAAAATTAAAAAAAAAAAAAATAAACACTTTTTTTTTATTTTTTTGGTTTGTTAATGCAGCAATATTGTTCCCATTTCAATTATAATGTGAACAATGATGCTGCATTAACGATCTTTGTATGCGGTGCGTTTGTTAAAAATGGTGTCATTTTCCCCAAAAAAAAATGTAACGAGACCCCATCTCTAATTTTTTTAACAAGCGCACCCCATACAAAATATAACCGCAATTGCTCGCATGTTAAAATGTGGAAAAAAAACACTTTACACGCTGTAAATTATTGAAAATACATATTTTATTGCATTTTTGTTATAATATACAAACATGACATAACGTATACATATAATAATGACATATTATGAATCTACCGAGTCTGACGGAAAGAACGATATATAATATGTCGATGTCATATACTAAAATAAGCCTTCAAAACAGGTTTAAACATGATGCGCAAAACAGGTAAAAAATGACCTCAGCACAGGGGCGGGAAAAGCCTCAGCAGCGAAAGGGTTAAAGTAGTTTTTTTTTAATGTTTTTAAAAGTATGTTTTTGTTTGATTTTTGATGGAATGGTTATTTTATTGTTATGGGATTGTTTTAGATAATTACTGATGAGATGTTTGGAGTGGTCTTATGACAATGGAATGATTTATTTTTATTTTTATTTTTTTTCCGATGTGGTATTAAGAGTCTGTTTTGGCTACGGGAAAAGATCTCTGAGAATATTGTTTATACAGTGTGTATATGTATATGCCCGAATGTCCCATCCAGCTCCTGGGGCGGGATATCCTTTGCAAATTGCAAGCCCAAATTACGTTCTTTCCCGGGGTCACGCCAGATTAGACCTGCCTGAGAATGGCAGCTCTGTTCGGCAGCATAACCCAGCCAGCCACACAATCCCCATCTGTGAAAATCACAGTAGTTATGCCAAGGAGGAAGTATGGCGCACGGCACCTACTCTGCCTGCCGCGCCGGATCCGCACGCACTACTCCTTGAAATTCCTGGGGTATGGGCGGAGGAAAACCCGCCCGGACTTGCCATAAATATACCCCCGGTATACGTGGAATTAAAGCCCTGCGCAACACCTGTGGCCCTAAGACAATATCATATCCCACAGAAAGCCAAGCAGAACATACAAATACATTTACAGACACTTAAAGATCACGGCATATTAAAATTCTGCGTGTCACCATGGAACACACCCCTACTGCCAGTACTGAAAGAGGGCACACAAGAGTACCGCCCTGTCCAAGATTTACGAGCTGTCAACGAGGCCACAGTAACACTACACCCTGTGGTTCCTAATCCATACAATTTGCTGGCATTAATTCCTGGAGATACAAAATATTACACAGTGCTTGATTTAAAAGACGCTTTCTTTTGCATCCACCTGGCTCCAGCAAGCCAGCCCCTTTTTGCATTTCAGTGGGAAGAGTCTACCACGGGGGCGCACCATCAAATGACATGGACGCGCCTCCCTCAAGGTTTCAAAAATTCGCCCACGATTTTCGGGTGCACGCTTAGCCAAGATCTCCTCGCCTTCAACGCTCAGCCAGACAAAGTAGTGTTACTCCAATATGTTGATGATTTATTACTGGCTTCCCCAACAGAAAAAGACTGTTTATCCGCCACAAAAGCCCTGCTACATCTGCTAAGCCAAGCAGGTTACAGAGTTTCTAAAAAAGAAAGCACAAATATGCAAACAAAGTGTAAAATACTTGGGATTCCAGTTAACAGGTACCAAACGTGCATTGGGGGCAGAAAGAAAAGAAGCAGTGTGCCGCATACCCCAACCAAAGACCAGGAGACAAGTCCGTGAGTTCCTGGGAGCTGCAGGCTTCTGCCGCCTGTGGATCCCCAACTTCGCAAACATTGCCAAGCCGCTTCATCAAGCCACGAAGGGGGGAGAACAGGACCCCTTCCTCTGGGAAGAAGAGCAAACAGCAGCGTTCCTGAAATTAAAGACTCTGCTGATGGAAGCTCCTGCACTGGGCCTGCCAGATCACAGCAAGCCTTTCCAGCTGTTCGTGCATGAACATAATCAAACAGCAACAGGAGTATTGGTCCAGACCTTTGGCTCATGGCTGAGGCCTGTGGCCTACCTCTCCAAGCAACTCGACCCTGTGGCCTGCGGCCTACCCCCATGCCTGAAAGCAGTGGCTGCCACCGCAATGCTGATAGCAGAAGCAGACAAGCTGACCCTTGGACAAGTTCTTCATGTCAAGGTGCCCCACGCTGTCAAGGCTCTGCTGGATGTGAAGGGAGGCTACTGGTTCAGCAACAGCCGGATGACGAAGTACCAAGCCATGATGTGTGAAAACCCACGGGTTCATTTGGACCTCATCGCTACCTTAAACCCTGCTACTTTACTGCCTGACTGTGAAGAGGATCCAGATCATGAATGCCTCCAAGTTATGGAAGAAGTGTTCAGTAGCAGGCCAGATTTGAAAGACGTACCCCTAGACAAATACGATCTACAGCTATTCACCGATGGTAGCAGCTACATGGATGATGGGAAGAAAGTCTCCGGCTATGCAGTAGTCTCAACAGAAGAAGTCATCGAAGCAAAGCCACTGCCAGGCCATACATCTGCACAATTGGCTGAAATAACAGCTTTAACCAGAGCCCTTGAAATTTCTAAAGGCAAAAGAGTAAATATCTACACGGATTCCAAGTATGCCTTCATGACAGTCCATGCACATGGTGCACTCTACAAAGAGAGAGGCCTACTCACGTCTTCAGGACAACAAATCAAATATGCAGCTGAAATCGCGGCCCTCCTGGAAGCGGTATGGAAACCAAGTGCTGTCAGCATCATGCACTGTCGTGGCCACCAAAAAGACCATGATGAAATTCCAAAAGGCAACAGACGCGCAGACCAGGCCGCAAAAGCAGCTGCAAAACCACCACCAACAACTGAGCAAGTCAAAGTACTGATCTGCAAGCAAGAACCTCAACCTTCCATTCCAAATTACGAGTTCTACATGAATTTGAGAAAGTTTGAACCCCACGGCGAGTTCATTTGAAATAATATTGCACAAATGGCAAGATGATTATGAACTGTTACAACTCAATCATGATTATATCCAATGGCTTTTCCCAACTTGGACACAAGGCCGAAATTTCTACTTTACTCCTCTAAATCCGCAAGAGACACGCCTAATGGTTAACACCTCAGAAGTTCAGCAAAGACTGCGCTGAGCCTACAAAATGATGCTGAAATGAGCAGAAAATTTCGCGTCACGTTTTGAAAATTTGACAATCAATCCTCATAATAATCTACGAATCACACGAATACTGCACAGTCTGGGAGAATTGGGAGCAGAAGAATATCAAGTCCCACTGGTGAGGTTCTTCCTCAAGGAGATCCTTATCAAGAACAGACTGCCAAGAATGAAGAAAAGTGCAATGAACTTTTTCATACCAGCAGTGAGAGATTCACAAGACAGACAAGATTTGCTTATTTTTCGCATGGCGATACTATTTTCCAAAAGAAGAATTCATCTGGGGAAATCATGGAGAATTGGCACGATACAAACCAAAAACCAGTGGTGGCTGCACTTCTACCGGCGCCACTGAGCGAATGGACACCTGTGTACTCAGAAAAGAAAAGAAGTGGCTGACAGAAGAACCCGGAGGATATGGAGAAGATGGATGGTTCCAGATGGAGAATGGACGAATAGTTCTACCAGCAACACTGGCTCCTGAAATCGTAAGAGCACTTCACGCAAGTACCCATGGAGGGAGAGAAATGATGGAGCAACAGTTGGAGCCACATTTCTACGTACCAGGATTGTCAGCAATCTGCAAAGCAACAGCTCAGCAGTGTGTAACATGTGCCAAAAACAACCCGAGAACAGGACCATCTCAACCCCCAGGGAAACAGCCAATCGGGCTATCCCCAATGGCATCATTACAAATAGACTTTACAGTGCTACCAGCCTGCAAAGGATACAAATATTTACTAGTGATGGTGTGCACTTTGACAGGATGGGTGGAAGCCTTCCCAACGAGAACTGAAAAGACTACAGAAGTGGTAAAGAGCCTGATGAAAGAAATAATACCACGTTACGGACTTCCACTCAAAATAGGGTCGGACAATGGCCCTGCATTTATCCAGAACTGTTTACAACAACTTGCCCGGCTACTGGGCATCACCTGGAAGCTACATACTGCCTACAGGCCCCAAAGTTCGGGAAAAGTTGAAAGAATGAACTGTACCCTAAAGACTTTGATGTCCAAACTGTGCCAAGAGACGTCACTAGGCTGGTTGGACTTGCTGCCGATAGTCCTTTTGCACATTAGGTGCAGACCAACCCCCCAATTGAAGCTAAGTCCGTACGAACTTATGTTTGGACGGCAACCCCTCTGATTAATGGACTAAGGGGGACTTCGGGCATTGGGAGAGACTAAACTAAATGATCAGGTAGTAATGCTGGGTAAATCAATGCAGAAATTAAATACTTGGGGGGGATAATATACCGCATTTTCTGTATCCTTCACTGCATAAGTATTGTCGGGTGACTCAGTATGGGTAAAAGAGTGGAAAAATGATCCACTAGGTCCAAAATGGAGAGGTCCTTATCTTGTCCTGTTATCAACCCCTACAGCAGTAAAGGTTGCCGAGGTGGTCCCGTGGATACATCACTCCAGAGTAAAAGCAGGCTGCAGCCAGTCCTGAACCAGCATGGAAGGTCGTTACCAACAAGACCAACCCGCTGAGGCTGAAGCTGACAAAGACCACAGCCATGAGCACCTAAATGATCCTAACCCAGATAATTCAGAGGATCAACAAGTGGTGTGTTTTGATGGGCACAGGTCCTGACCACCCGCCAACGGGGGATACCCACAGGGTGCTTTTTAGGGGCCCGGCCCCCACCCTTGATCATCCAGAAATGTTCTTTACTTTTGAAATTCCAGTGGGGAGGGATTGGGTTTATGTGACTGTGAAAAGAATTGCCCAAGGAATTCTGACATTCGGGGCATTTGTGGTGCTGATTTTATATCTTGCTAATCTGATTTATGGACTCTCACGTGGAGCATGCCCCAATTGTACAAGCACCGCTGGGAAAGTGGATATTTCCCATATCTGGAATGGTACGCACCCGGTGATGGAGAACCGTACCATGTGGAGACAAAAACGAGAAGTATCATCCGAGATATTGCCAAGAGGACATTTACTTGTGCAATTTAAATATGACTATGCTAAGAAATCTGGGCAGAAAGCATGTTTGGTGTGCAGCAGAATGCACCCAGAGACAATTCATATCCCATTTGCTTCTGTTCCAATGAACCTGAGTATGTTTGCATCAGGGAATATCACAATACACTCTTTTCGGCCACCCAGGGAACAACCAGAAATGTATGAGGCCGGATACCCCGTAATAGGGTACATATCCCCCAGAGTGGTGTTTCCAAATAGGACCAGATAGGGACACGCATAAAAAGAAGGGTGTTATTCAAGCAAATTCAATTGGACATCATACATATACACAATTGACACAAAGGAACAGTCAAATTTTCTATACATACAGTGCAGAAAACTCACAAGTGAGCAAGAAGAAGTGATTGCAAGTGAGTCTGGAGGGAAGCAGAGTGTGCTGGAGACAACGAGACGAATGAGGCGAATGATGTTATAATTAGCAAAGGGAACACTACACCTATCACCATTCATGCTAGAAGAGGGGTATCAGGTGTGTTGTGGGAGAGTGTGTTACACATGGGTTCCACCAACAATAACGGGAATGTGTTATTTGGCTAAGCTGGTCCCAATCCAGAGACTAAGGGGAGAAGACACAAACACAGACACGGAACTGCACCCTAGGTACCCACTGGTGTTTGAGAGACCAAAGAGAGAACTGATTGCAAAAATGGATCGAATATGGACATGGTTGCCAGCATGGACTGGATGGGGAGGGGAGATGATGAGGAGATTGAATAGCTACGTCAATCTGATGGATGAGATTCTGAATAGAACCAGTATGGATATCCAGCTGCTGAATCTGGAAATGCGTGAGTTGCGAAAGGTGCAGATGATACATGACATGGCGCTTGAGCAGATCAGTGCGGCCTTGAATGGATTGTGTGAAATGACAATGCACTATGAATGTTGCACCTTCATCAGGAACACTACACATGAAGTCCCAGACTACTATCAGGTAATTCAAGATCACCAAGAGAAGGTAGCACAGTTGCAGGGCGCAGCCAGGAGGATTGCTGCCGAAGGCTGGAATCCGCTCCGAGGGTTTGGAGCAATGGGAGAATGGTTTGGTTCCATCTTGAGATTTATCTCACAGATTAGATCCATGATACTCATGATAGTGGTGATCTTGATCATAGGGATACTGATATACCGCATAGGGCTATGCCTATGGCCACTGTGCAAGACAGCACTGACACCCACACAAACACAGAAGATACCACTGATAATTCCACAGGGTATGTTCCCAGTGAAAGAAAAACCCACCCAGTATGAGGAGTTACAGAATAGTGGAGTGTAATGGCTACAAGTGCCAGGAAAAGATCCTGACACTTGAGCCAAGGGGGGAATGAAGTGGAATCAGGCTGAAAGATGGTTGCTACTATGAGCCAGGCAGCCATCTTGTTCAGAATATTGGTTCACCAGTAAATAGAATAGAGTTTATTTAGATGTGAAAAACAAAGTTTACATAGAATTCAAAGAATGTGTGGTAGATTAGGGAACTAGCAATAAAACCAGGCAGAATCCGGCCGGTTCTTGGCACGGAGAGACAGGAAGATGAATGAATGGGGCAAGGTCATTGAGACTTGCAGAGAAACAAAGAGATCGTAGAAAACAGACCATGTCCTAATCTAACTCAAATAAACACAGCCTATAGGGAGGACGGCACTGCCCTGAGAAAGACAGCACAACAAATCACGGACTGTCAAACTAACATGAAGTGTATCAATTTATAGCTAGAATGTGGAATTTCTTTGTACTAACGAGGGGAGGTATTAACCCACGTGGGGTGGAATAAAGTGTCATCGGGAGGTGGGCTAATTGGGATGTACCTAATTACGTATTTTTGGGTATAAGACCCCTTGCACGGGGGGGAGAAGGGGCTCACTCTTTGCGATTCAATCCTGTGTGAGCACTTGTGTGACGACACAATAAAGTTTGCCTTTCCTGAAGAGACTCGTGTTCAGACATTCCTTGCTTGTGTCCGGTCCGGTGCCGTCTTGAAAGTGAATCTATTTTTATCCACCTACATTGCCACAAGTAGTCGTCCTCCATACCATCTAATGAATTTGATATGCCACACTTCTTGAAAGACTTGATTACTGTTTCTGCATCAATATCATTCCGGGCTTTTATGACAAACTTGCACAAAACATCCAACTGTGGAGCACGCATCCTTAAATGGCTTGTTTAGGCACACATCCAGTGGCTGTACCAACGATGTCAATCCTGCAGGAATAACTGCCGCATCTGTGTTTAGTCTTGCAAGCCTTTGCTTGGTGCTGGGAGTTAAATGAGCCCTGAACATATCCCACACCAGTAGGGATGTGCGTTTCGGGTTTCGGAATTTTCACGAAATTTCCCGATTCGTGTTTTAGGATGCGGCCGAATTTCCGAAAATTTTTAGATTCGAAAATGGCAGATCCGAAAAGTTTTCCGAGCCGAAACGAAATATTTTAGGAATTTTCGAATGGACTTGAAATGTGTCAAATCGAAATTTATTGCTTTTGAAACGAGGAGAACAGACTTTCCGAAAAAACGAAAATTTCCGACTTACGAAAAGTCGATAACAAAAAACGAGCTAAGTGACACGAAAATACGAAAAATGGTCGAAATTCCGAAAACATGTACAATTCCGAAAAACGAAAATTTCCGAAATCACGAAAAGTCGATACAAAAAAACGAGCTAAGTGACACGAAAATCCAAAAAATGGTCGATATTCCGAAAAAAAAAGTACACGAAAAACGAATCGAGCCGAACCGAATCGAAACAGAAATTGGTCGAAACGAGCCGAATCGAAAAGTTTAAAAATCCGAAAAATCGAACCGAATCGAAAAAAAAAATCGGTGCACAAGCCTACACACCAGTAGACTACGTTTTTGAATAAGTCCACCTGCTCGCCTGCTCCATACATTATCAAGCCATAGCTTTGCCCCTTCTTCATCCATCCAGACCTTTTCATTCACTTGTACAAAACAACCAACAGGGAACTTGAGTTTCAGCATTGTTTTTCTTTTAAAAATAATCATTGGTCTCAGTTTGGCGCCATCAGCTGTGTATCCTAGTACCACTGTAAAACTAGACTTCTTCTGTTGTTTTAATTAAAATAGTTTTTTCACCTTTTTGATGGACAGTTTTATTTCCAACCATATCAAAATTCATTGGAGTTTCATCCATATTTCCAATACTACTTAACGCATAGCCATGTTTAGTGCGCTCTTGTATTACGTATCGATGGAAACTATTTACTTTGCTATCAAGATCTGCAAATCATTTTTGGGCAATTTTCGTCTTTTGCCTCAGTACCATATTATGCCCTCCCATAAATCTAGTACACCAGGATACAGTGGCCTTAAATCATCTGTTGCTGTGATCTGGGTTAGATTTGGCCCACTGAAGTGCAAACAAACGTATTTTATTTCGTGTCACTACATAACCGTTTTGGCGATGCTCATTCACCATGTCTGCTACATGTTTTTCAATGTGGGGTGCCTCTTCTTAATGCACACTTACCCCTTGGCATTCTCTTTAATGCCTTTTCATTTGCTTTCCAGTCCCAAACCATCTTTTCTGTTACTCCATATTGTCTTGCAGCAGCGTAGTGATTATGTTCCATGGCAAAGTTTACAACTTTAAGTTTGAAACTGGCTTCATATTTCTTTCTTCTTGTTGGTGGAGCCATGATGGGGTTTTGACTGTTGGACATTTGTATACTGTACTGTATGTACTGGTGCTATACTGTATGATCAGGTACAGATACTGGTGCTGTACTGTATGTGGTACCCAGTATGCAACAACCAGCCAATCACGGCAAGCAATGTACCTTACCGGCGATTGGCTGGTTGTTGTATACAAAGCCTGCTTGGATTAATCAGCTCTCCCTGCCTGCCCAGCCCTCCCTGTCGCCAAGACTATCAGAGCGGGACAGCAAACACGCCTCTTTCACTCGTCTGGCCCGCCCTTGTATCCTATTACCGTACCTCCTTCTCTGCCTCTGCCGCTCTTGAGGACTGCAGTGAAGCGGCGCAGGCGCGCATGTGCGAGATCTGAGAGGCAGAGAAGGAGGTACGGTAATAGGATACAAGGGCAGGCCAGACGGGTGAAAGAGACGTGTTTTTCTGGGTACAACGCCGCTCTCTTTTTTCCATACCCCGGGCATCCCGGATGCCTGCAGCTTGCTCCGCCCTTCACTTACACCTTCCCAGTGAGGCGCCCCCTCACCTCTTCATCGGGACCCCGTTAAGTCACTTCTTTCCATGAATCCTGGTGAGTGGATCTTCTTCTACCGTACTTTTTATTATTATTATTCTTTATTTATAAAGCGCCAGCATATTCCGCAGCGCTGTACAATAGGCACAGTATAGACGGGTTACAATACATTGAACAACATTTGACAAATAGTACAAGAGGGGATGAGGCCCTATTCCCGTAGGAACTCACAATCTAGAAGGGTTTGGGTTGGAAACAGGAGGAGAGGACTGCAAGGTGAGCGTAAGTGATGGTTGCGTCAGTGAGTTGGGTGGTAGGCTTCCCTAAATAGGAACGTTTTAAGGGAGCGTTTGAAGGAAGAGAAGTTAGGGGAAAGTCTGACAGTACGAGGGAGAGCGTTCCAGAGAGTGGGGGCTGCGCATGAGAAATCCTGCAGTCTATCATGGGAGAGGTGATGCGGGGAGAAGCTAGGCGCAGGTCGCTGTTTGACCTTAGGGAGCGGGCTGGGGTGTATTTGGTGATTAGTGAGGACAGGTAGTGGGGAGCTGAGTTAGTGAGGGTTTTGTAGGTAAGGAAAAGGATTTTGAACTTAATTCTGCAGTGGATGGGGAGCCAGTGAAGGGACTCGCAGAGGGGAGCGGCAGAGACAGAGCGGCGGGTGAGGTGAATTAGCCTGGCGGAGGCGTTCAAGATGGATTGTAGGGGGGAGAGGCGGGACAGAGGGAGGCCAGATAAGAGATTATTGCAATAGTCAAGTCGGGAGATTACCAGGGCGTGTATGAGTTGTTTTGTGGTGACAGCAGTAAGAAATGGCCGAATTCTGGAAATATTACGCAATTGGTAGCGGCAGGAGGAGGAAAGAGACTTGATGTGGGGGATGAAGGAAAGAGCAGAGTCAAGTGTAACTCCAAGACAGCGCACTTGGTTTGATGGGGAGATGGTGATACCCTCCACCGTGATAGAGTACAGTCACTGACTTTTGAAAGGACAGGGGGAGAGAGATCAGGGGTAGAGAGGTAGATCTGAGTGTCATCAGCATAGAGGTGGTAATTAAAGCCAAAGCTGTTGATGATTTTGCCCAGGGAGGAGGTGTAGATGGAAAAGAGCAGAGGACCAAGGACAGAGCCTTGAGGTACACCAACAGATAAAGGCAATAAAGAGGAAGCGTTACCAGCAAAGGACACACAGAAGGACCTGTTGGATAAATAGGAGTCAACCCAAGCAAGTGCAGTGTCACAGAGACCAAGAGAGCTGAGGGTCTGCAGAAGGAGGGGGTGGTCAACAGTGTCAAAAGCAGCGGAGAGGTCAAGCAGGATGAGAATAGAATAGTGGCCGTGTTTTTTAGCAGTTAGGAGGTCGTTGGTGACTTTGGTGAGGGCAGTTTCAGTTGAGTGTAGGGGACGGAAGCCAGATTGCAGGGGGTCAAGTAGGGAATTGGATGACAGGAAGAGGGAGAGGCGGCTGAAGACTAGTTTTTCTAAGAGCTTTGATGTGAAGGGAAGCAGGGATACAGGACGGTAGTTGGATGGAGAGTTGGGATTGAGGGATGGTTTCTTTAGTAAAGGGGTAACTAGCGCATGTTTGAAGGCGGATGGGAAGGAGCCGGTGGAGAGAGATAGGTTGAAGATTGTCATGCCCACCTGGGTGTTGTCACGGTCCTGACCCTCTGACGCACCTTTTTGTTTTTCTTTTTGCCGTGTCCTACATTACATGCAGATTCCAGGACTTTGTTTTGTTTTTGTGTTTTGGTTTTTCTGTTTTTTTTCCCCACGTTCAGTTCAGGACTTGATTACTGGCATTCTAATCTATCATCACCTGCAGATCATCCTGCCCAGCCTCCTTGTGTATATAAGGAGGCCTCTCCCCTTTAGCTTCACTTCCCCATTGAAGTTTGGACTTTGCTGATCTATGTTTTGGATACTCCTTGTGCTGACCATAGCCTCTGAATACCCATCTGGAACCCATCTGTGAACCTTCCTCCCTCTGCATACCGGTAACTCTCTTCAATTGTCTCAAGTACCCCCTTTTTTGGATTCCTCGTGTATGACCCCCTGGCTATGGACTTTTGACTATCCTGATTTCTGTACCCCTCGATATCTGCTTGCCACCCTGACCACGAGTTTGCCTCATCCTTAACGGATACCTTGCCTTGGACTTTATCTTTTCTGTTCAGCATTATTCCTCCATTTTGTGCTCAGCGAAGCAGATTCATTTGTTTTTTGCTGTTTTGTATATTAATAAATATTTTTGTTTTTGACCCCTCAACTTGCATATTTCATCACTGCTCACTGCACACTGGGCTCACACATGCGACCCACGCAAAGTCCGCTTGACAGAATGGGGAAGTCTTTAAACCGTGAGCCCGCAGTGAGCCAAGCAGTAAAAGAGTATGTGACGGGGTTAATGGAGGAAATCTTGCAGCAAGTAGATCTGTTATTTGTTGACCTGCATAAAGGCTTAAGGGGCATCTCAGCTAAGGTGCGAGTTCCAGTTTCTGAAAAGGGGCCCAGAGAACCCCTAACCCTGGAGGAGCGTGCGAGGAGAAGGTCAAACAACTTGTGCTTCTACTGTGGGAGTGACCAGCACAAATTATCAGCCTGCCCTCTGCGCCCCCCCAAGCCATCCAGCACCCCACCTGAGTCAGCGTCAACCAAAAGGACTTTGGTTGCCAGGTCTTCCCCCACTAAGTCGAAAAGGTCAGCTTCCGTCAAAGCAGTGCCCTTGAGTCCTCCTGAAGCACTGCCCATCAAGCCGAAGAAGACATGGCCTGTCAGAGACAAGACATCCTTGAAATCAAGGAAAGAAAATTTGTCTGCCAATTCCTTGCCCCCAAAGCCTAGAAAGGCTTTGCCTGCCAAGTCCTTGCCCGAGAGGTCCATCGCTGAATCATTGGACGCAAATCCTGAAACCGTGCAGCAAGATTCCTACCAAACTGAACCTATGGATTCCCAATCCACCCTGCCCACAGAACATGTTCCAGCCGTACCGATGGAGGAAGAGCCCAGCGTGCCTACAGAGCCTGACCCCGTGGTGCCCATGGAGATAGCGTCTGTCCTACCCTCCGGTATGACACCCACCACTCCAAGCTGGCACCTCACGGCTAACTGTGTTACCGCTCCAGTGCCTTCCAGTCGGCGTATCTCATGTTACTCATCGGCTTCTGAGAACTACTCGTCAAACGAGTGGGATTCTGTGGATTCAGAAGAGGAATTCCCTAAGGAGACTGCACGTCACCCTCGAGGGCAACCTGGCAGGTTCATTGGGTGCATGAGGACCACCTATATAGGAACCACGTTCACTACTCCGGCCTATGTTTTTGAGCCTTCCCAGGTCTCTGTCCGTAAGCCTTCTCAGGCTCCTGTCCCTAAGCCTTCACAGGCTTCTGTCACCAAGCCAACTCAGGCTTCTGTCTCTGAGTCTTCTCAGGCCTCTGTATCCAAGCCTTTTCAGGCCTCCGTCTCTGAGCCTTCTCAGGCCTCCATCTCTGAGCCTTCTCAGGCCTCCGTCTCTGAGCCTTCTCAGGCCTCCGTCTCTGAGCCTTCTCAGGCCTCCGTCTCTGAGCCTTCTCAGGCCTCCGTCTCTGAGCCTTCTCAGGCCTCCGTCTCTGAGCTGTCTCAGGCTTCTGTTCCTAAGCCTTCTCAGGCCTCTGTCCCCAAGCCTTCTCAGGCCTCTGTCCCCAAGCCTTCTCAGGCCTCTGTCCCCAAGCCTTCTCAGGCCTCTGTCCCCAAGCCTTCTCAGGCCTCTGTCCCCAAGCCTTCTCAGGCCTCTGTCCCCGAGCCTTCTCAGGCCTCTGTCCCCGAGCCTTCTCAGGCCTCTGTCCCCGAGCCTTCTCAGGCCTCTGTCCCCGAGCCTTCTCAGGCCTCTGTCCCCGAGCCTTCTCAGGCCTCTGTCTGTGAGCCTTCTCAGGCCCCTGTCTGTGAGCCTTCTCAGGCCCCTGTCCGTGAGCCTTCTCAGGCTTCTGTCCGTGAGCCATCTCAGGCTTCTGTCCGTGAGCCATCTCAGGCTTCTGTCCGTGAGCCATCTCAGGCTTCTGTCCGTGAGCCATCTCAGGCTTCTGTCCGTGAGCCATCTCAGGCTTCTGTCCGTGAGCCATCTCAGGCTTCTGTCCGTGAGCCATCTCAGGCTTCTGTCCGTGAGCCATCTCAGGCTTCTGTCCGTGAGCCATCTCAGGCTTCTGTCCGTGAGCCATCTCAGGCTTCTGTCCGTGAGCCATCTCAGGCTTCTGTCCGTGAGCCATCTCAGGCTTCTGTCCGTGAGCCATCTCAGGCTTCTGTCCGTGAGCCATCTCAGGCTTCTGTCCCTATGCCTTCCCAGGCTTCTGTCCCTATGCCTTCCCAGGCTTCTGTCCCTATGCCTTCCCAGGCTTCTGTCCCTATGCCTTCCCAGGCTTCTGTCCCTATGCCTTCCGAGGCCTCCATCTCTAAGCCTTCTCAGGCCCCTGGTACCGAGTCGTCGCAGAGCCCAGCTGTCGCTTCCACGCTGTCGTCGCAGAGCCCAGCTGTCGCTTCCACGCTGTCGTCGCAAAGCCCAGCTGTCGCTTCCACGCTGTCGTCGCAGAGCCCAGCTGTCGCTTCCACGGTGTCTTCGCAAAGCCCAGCTGTCGCTTCCACGGTGTCTTCGCAGAGCCCAGCTGTCGCTTCCACGGTGTCGTCGCAGAGCCCAGCTGTCGCTTCCACGGTGTCTTCGCAGAGCCCAGCTGTCGCTTCCACGGTGTCTTCGCAGAGCCCAGCTGTCGCTTCCACAGTGTCTTCGCAGAGCCCAGCTGTCGCTTCCACAGTGTCTTCGCAGAGCCCAGCTGTCGCTTCCACAGTGTCTTCGCAGAGCCCAGCTGTCGCTTCCACAGTGTCTTCGCAGAGCCCAGCTGTCGCTTCCACAGTGTCTTCGCAGAGCCCAGCTGTCGCTTCCACAGTGTCTTCGCAGAGCCCAGCTGTCGCTTCCACAGTGTCTTCGCAGAGCCCAGCTGTCGCTTCCACAGTGTCGTCGCAGAGCCCAGCTGTCGCTTCCACAGTGTCTTCGCAGAGCCCAGCTGTCGCTCCACAGTGTCTTCGCAGAGCCCAGCTGTCGCTCCCACAGTGTCTTCGCAGAGCCCAGCTGTCGCTTCCACAGTGTCTTCGCAGAGCCCAGCTGTCGCTTCCACAGTGTCTTCGCAGAGCCCAGCTGTCGCTTCCACAGTGTCTTCGCAGAGCCCAGCTGTCGCTTCCACAGTGTCTTCGCAGAGCCCAGCTGTCGCTCCCACAGTTTCGCCGCAGAGCCCAGCAGTGGTCCCCAAGTCGTCACCGCCAAAGGGTCGTAGTCGCCGCCGTCGAGCCAAGTCTCTCCGTACCCAGCAAAGCCTCACTAAGGGCGCTGTCCCTCCGAGCCCTTCGACTATAGTGTCTCCGCAGAGTTGTGCCCGTGACTCTATTCCCGATGCTGGGTCTGACAGGGCTGTACTCATGGCTCTGTATGAGGACTTCCAAGATCCGAGTAGTTGTACGCTCGCGAAACACTCTACGTCGGAACCTGTCCCTACAGGCTACTCCAGGACGCCCTCTGGCTTGCTGGTCCGGGAGGAGTACTTAGAAGTGGTCAGGCACTACCCTGAACTCTGGAGGAGTCTTGATGTCTCGTCTGACTCCAGTTGACTACTTCTTGAAAGAAAAATTTCTGGGCCGCTACTGGCACGTTGGTCCGCTAAACCGCCCTGGACATTTTGAGCGGGCTCTACGTGCTTCTAAGTACGATCTGGACTCCATATCCCCTGTTCTGGCTTCGGTGCCCGGAGTGCACCCGTCAGGAGGGGGGTGATGTCATGCCCACCTGGGTGTTGTCACGGTCCTGACCCTCTGACGCACCTTTTTGTTTTTCTTTTTGCCGTGTCCTACATTACATGCAGATTCCAGGACTTTGTTTTGTTTTTGTGTTTTGGTTTTTCTGTTTTTTTTTTCCCCACGTTCAGTTCAGGACTTGATTACTGGCATTCTAATCTATCATCACCTGCAGATCATCCTGCCCAGCCTCCTTGTGTATATAAGGAGGCCTCTCCCCTTTAGCTTCACTTCCCCATTGAAGTTTGGACTTTGCTGATCTATGTTTTGGATACTCCATCTGGAACCCATCTGTGAACCTTCCTCCCTCTGCATACCGGTAACTCTCTTCAATTGTCTCAAGTACCCCCTTTTTTGGATTCCTCGTGTATGACCCCCTGGCTATGGACTTTTGACTATCCTGATTTCTGTACCCCTCGATATCTGCTTGCCACCCTGACCACGAGTTTGCCTCATCCTTAACGGATACCTTGCCTTGGACTTTATCTTTTCTGTTCAGCATTATTCCTCCATTTTGTGCTCAGCGAAGCAGATTCATTTGTTTTTTGCTGTTTTGTATATTAATAAATATTTTTGTTTTTGACCCCTCAACTTGCATATTTCATCACTGCTCACTGCACACTGGGCTCACACATGCGACCCACGCAAAGTCCGCCTGACAAAGATGTGTGTGAGAGCAGGGGTGAGGGAGGAGGAGAGGGGAGGAATTAGATGTGAGGGAATGGGGTCGAGCGGGCACGTGGTGAGATGTGAGGAGGACAATAAGGAATGGACTTCCTCATCAGTGCTTGTACAGCGCTGCCCTTGCTGCTTTCATATGGTCGCCGCATACGGCGGGGATGCAGCCACGGACGTTTTTGAGCTCCCCCCACCATATGCGGCGGGGACGTTTCAGCACCCGCCCTATAAGACGACCCCCGACTTTTGAGAAAATTTTTCTGGGTTAAAAAGTCGTCTTATACACTGGAAAATACGGTATATAAAAATGCACATTCCACTCATATGGTATAGTGCCAAGAATGGATTAACGTAGGGGCGGATGGAGCAGCCGCTCCAGGCCCCATTCCGAAAATAGGCCCACAGCAGCAGGAGCTAGCCGGCCGGCTTGCTGATAGCGAGTGCCGAGTGCACTTTGATCAGCCTTTCAGCAGAACCCGGAACTTTGGGCCAGGACCAGACTTGGACAAAAAATAGGATTTTGGACTGAGCAGCCCACCACCGATGATCCGCCTACCACCGCACGCCACCAAATAAAGCCAATCAGCAGCCGAACCGAAGGGGGGGGTAAAATAAATAAATAAATAAAAATAGTAAAAGCGATAATATTTTTTTTACATTGAATCCTATCGGATTCACCAGTTTAAAGCTGTCGAACTGAACACCGAGAAATAGGTTGAGAAAAAATTTTTTGAATTTCGCCAACATTTCAGTGCAGTTCAGCATCTTTACTCTATACACAGCACTCCGTGTCCCTATAATATATATGATCAGGGGTTACCTTTATTTTATATTTATAATACTATTCCTATTAAATTAACAGTAATTTTTGATGTATTTTATTCAGTAGAAACTTTTTTGCCTATATAACATGTGCTTTGTAAATAAAACGGTTTTGTGTGTACATTTTAATTTAGTTAGTGGATTCCTGTCCAGTGCGGTGAGAAGCAAACGTAATGCAGTGTAGACACGCTGCGAGGTGGAGCGGAGTGAAGTCAAGCCTGCAAAATGTTTGCGTCTCTTCGCTACGCTGTGCGTCGCTACACGCTCAGTGTGTCTCAGCCTTTATTCCCGCATCGCTAGTTTACCAAATCAGTTTGTATACTTGTAACTGACCCTGCTTGTTCTGAGGACCCGATCTGTTGTCGACTTTGCCTGCCATTTGACTATTCTCTCTGTGTTTTCCCTGCCTGTTCTGTTTGCTTTCTGCTGTTGCTACTGGTGTGTGCCGATTCTCACCATATACAGTAGCGCAGTACAAGTGCCTAAACAATGCTTACCCGGTTTTGTTATAGCTGCTGATGTAACTGAGTAGATCGGGAATCTCTTATGCATTACCAAAACCTCCACCACTGCACTCTTCCACAATACCTCAGAGGGGTTACGGTGTGAAGGCACTTGCTGCGACCAAAGGCAAAATATTTGGGTGAACTGACGCCTGTACCAGATTCATATAAATTTAATATTTGACCGCAGGGTCCAACCCTGCACTCTTCCACAATACCACAGAGGGGTTACGGTGTGACGGCACTGTTGCAGACACTAAAGGTCCAATTTTAAAGCACCTATTGTTACTTTCATCCAAAGCCTGCATAAGTTTCACCATAATTTAGCCAAAAAAATCACTAAACTTGTTCTGCGTGTCCTAAAACGTCTCTTTTCATACAGGCGGCCGCCCCAAGCAGTTGTTTATGAATAGATTTAAAAAAAATTACCGTTTAAATGTTTCTATACATCCTACAAATCCGCCACTTCATGGGCAGGTTATGGGGACCTCCTAGGCACGATATTTGAAGGAATTTTTCGTTTTTATTCTTAACCTTTATTTCATGGAAAACTCACTGTTCCTTTAAAAACGTTTTTTTTTTTCTTTTTGTCCTTGTTTCCTGTCCCCCAGGGCACTACCCGGACCCCCATACACCTTTTATGGCAAATATCTTGCATATATGCCCTCTTGGAGGGCACTCTAGAAATCAAACTTTTGAGTCCCATTGACTTGCATTGAGTCCGGTTCATGTTCGCGTTCGAACTCGAACTTTTGAAATTGTTCGAGTTCGAATGCGAACCGAACACAGGGGTGTTCGGCTCATCATAGTGTCAGACTCATGATGAATAGCCACACAAAAGATAACAAGGCCTCTGCTGCCTAAATAACCCTTAAGGACAAATGACAGAACTGTTCCGTCATAAATGCATTGACTTTAAAGACCCTAGGTCCTTAAAGGGTTAACGATCCACCACTGCCTGGGCCCCCCCTCCAGTGGTGGAATGGCAGGGTCCTGCATGTACGACCACTGTGACCCTGGTAGTTACACCACTGGAGCACACACACACGCACACACTCGGCTATATACAGAGAGCACACACATGCACACACTCAGCTATATACAAAGCACACACGCACACACTCAGCTATATACAGAGCACACACTCGGCTATATGCAGAGAGCACACACACGCACACACTCCGCTATATAAAGAGCACACATACATGCACACTCAGCTATATACAGAGCAAACACATGCACACACTCAGCTATTGTAACGGGGGAGTAGCGCCCACTAGAGAGTAGCGGAGTTGAGATCCTTAAGGACTGATAAATCTTTTTGACGTTTAAACACTGAGGATGAACAAAACACTGAGTTGCTACTAAGCACTAAAGGTTTTGAGACCGATAGACTACTTAGAGCATGTTCAGAAATACACAGATACGTCAGACAGTTGGTGAATTGCGTTGACTGCAGGGCAGTCAGGAAATAAGCTGCTTCAATGTTTTCTGATAATTGGGAGCAGATCAGCGGTACCTTAAGATATTCAGCGGCAACACATACACCTCGGGGTCTGGCGTGAGCACAGTATTGAGTATATTTGATGGTGAGAGCACACTGAACATGAGCCGCATATAAACAGTACCTTTCGATCGCAGTTCTTATAAACATGTGTGGCTGGAGAACATGAGCCCTGGGTTGGTTATAGGAACCTAATGAGGCCACAGACGATACCCACAACTTAGAAGGGACAATACCCCAGTAACGTGTAAACACCCCAGCGGCAAGCATGGGGTTAAACCACCAAAGCACCACACAGGCAATCGTAATAGAGCTGCAAGAGAATAGTCAAAATGCAGGAGCAGGGATCATATCCAGAAAACAGGTTGGCAACAGAGAATCAATATACACAATGGACAGGTTAGTGATGCGGGAACAGACTCCACGAAAGGGCGACGAGACAACTCCTCGCGCCCTGTTTTAAACCTGGCGGCTCCTCGTGACCATGCTAGGCCCTGCCCCCTCGGACACCGCTCGGCCATTCCCCAGTGCTGGCAGCCGGACAGCTTTTGGCACAGGACCTTGCCCAGACCTTCAGGCAGCGCAACAGGGGCTGAGGATATGACAGATATATACAGAGCACACACACACACTCAGCTATATACAGAGCACACACTCAGCCAGGGTGTGGACTGACCCATCGGGCTCTCGGGCACTGCCCGAGGGCCCGGATGGGAAGGGGGGCCCGGATTGGCCCTGCAGTACAGGCAGGCAGGCACCTGGTCTCCCATTTGATCGGCCAGCGTGTGGGATCAAACTCCCACACGCTACTCCGGAAGTAAAGGCCCCATCAGGGGGGAGGAGGAGGAGAAGGCAGGAGACGAGGCTGCCAGAACGGCAGTTTGCATGAGGACATGCTGGCCCCGCCTCTTCCCCTTCCACAACAGCGCAAAACAGAGCCCTCTCTGCTTTGCTAGATGTGTCCAGCACGTGCAGGGAGGGGGAGAAGAGAAAGCCCAGCCAGGACCCAGGAGACGGACAGCCTGTTGTAGGAATGTAACAAGCAGGTGTGTGTGTGACAAGGGGGTGGTTTGTGTTGGTGTAAGAGAGCAGGGGGTAGTGTGTGTGTATGTGTGTTAGCAGGGGGTAGTGTTTGTGTTTGAGAGCAGGGGTAGTGTGTGTGTTTGAGAGCAGGGAGTAGTGTGTGTGTGTGTTTCAGAGCCATGCGCGATGACGTCATTTCCAGGCGACCCCCGGCAATGCTGGGAGATCGCCTGAAAGGGAGGGGGGATCCCTTTGGATCCCTCTCCCTCCCGATCGGGACAGTTTAAAGTAAAAAAAAAGGCACCGCTCTGAAGGGCAGTGTCTGCCCTTTAAAGTGGTGCCTTTTTTTAACCCCTTACGTACCAGATCGCGATACAGCGCCGTTCAGTGCTAGGTTTAATTGACCTGCAGAGTATACATATGTAGAGCTGGGAAACCGATGGTGGAAACTTGTGAGACCCAAGGATTTATTTAATTACCAAATCGCTTGATGCCTATGATTGTAGTATTAGACCATCAGGCCAATATTTGGCTAAGCGTAGGTAGGTATATGAAATTCCAATAATTCAATCAAGGTGAAACAAAGGGTTTCAATATAATGCAGTATTCAAAAACCAATTATCACCAAAGTTCCCGGTTGCAACCACACTAGCTTTCAAATTTTAGATTTTTAGGGAGATTTGGGGATAAGGAACTAGCCAAATCACAAAAATCCTTCACCAATTGCAATTGCAACATACAAAAGTATAGTTCATGGTCTCAATGTATAAAAACAAAGAGAGCGCACCCGACGCGCGTTTTGCCCAAAAGCTCATCAGGAGTGCGTGAAACGCGCATCGGGTGCGCTTTCTGTTTTTTATACATTGAGACCATGAACTATACTTTTGTATGATGCAATTGCGATTGGTGCAGGATTTTTGTAATTGGCTAGTTCCTTATCCCCACCATCGGTTTTCCAGCTCTACATATATATACTCTGCAGGTCAATTAAACCTAGCACATTGGTTTTTCTTGGGATAACCTGTTAAGTGGAACTTTTTTCCTCTTTTAAATGTATTGCATTTATGTTTATCTGTGGATCATGAACATGACCAATGGTTTTGTACCTTTTATTTAGTCATATTAAAAGTTACGTTTTACTATTAATTCAGGAAGAATTTGTGGTACTTCTGTTTGTTCAGCAGTACTTGTTTGTTCCCTTGTTTTTATTAATGCAGCAATATTGTTCACATTTCAATTATAATCTAAACAATGATGCTGCACTAACGATTTTTTCTATGGGGTGCGCTTGCTAAAAATCACGTAATTCCTTCCAAAAAATTTAACGAGTCCCCATTTCTAATTTTTCTACAAGCGCACCCCATAGAAAATATAACTGCAAATGCTCATGTGAAAAAATGTGAAAAAAACAAACACTTTACACGCTGTACATGATTAAAGATTTATTGCATATTTTGGTATACTATACAGGCAGGACATGACGTATACATATAATAATGATATATTATGAATCTGCCGAAAAGAACGATATATAATATGTCTGGGTCATATAATAAAATGTGGCTTCAAAAATCGCATTTAAACATGATGAGCAAAAGCGATAAAAATTAGCTCAGCATACAGCGGTGAAATGCCTCAGCAGTGAAGGGGTTAAATGGGGAGAGAGTTTTCCATTCTTACTAAAAACATATTATAAAAACTCCATAAAAGAAAAAACTTCATTGAAAAAAGGGTTATAAAAGAAGGGGGGGAGAGGGCTATTAAACTAGATCTTAATTAATACTCCACCTTATAACAGTTACAAGCATTTATAAAGCGCCAACAAATTCCTTAGCGCTGTACAATGGGAGAGACAGAATAACAAATATACATACATGTTACACGCACTGAACAGAAGGAGGAAGGTCCCTGCTCAAGAGCTAACAATCTAAGAGGAGAGGGGTGACACACTACTGTACATGAGGACCCATAACCCGTTCTTTAAAAATACTTCCAAATTGTATGGCCATTTTAAGAGTGCAAAAAAATACCTGTATGCATGTCTCCTGCACCATCGCTTAGTATCCCTATTATATATCCATTAGCTGTGGAATTAATGCTATGGTAATATTAATATAATAGGGATACTAGGCGATAGTGCAGGAGACATGCATACATCACTTCGTATCCCTATTATATTAATATTACCATAGCATTAATTCCATAGCTAATGGATATATAATAGGGATACTAAGCGATAGTGCAGGAGACATGCATACAGGTAGTTTTGCTAAATGTTTTTAGTAAAATTGCAAAACTCTCTTGCGCGGGGGGATGGATTCTTGCACCGGGGCCCTGAGGTTTATAGTTACGCCTCTGTCCCACTCCCATGGCGAGGGGGTGGGGTTCCCCTTTAGTTTCATTTGATAAATCTCCCTTTCATTAAAGCGCTTCACACCTGTTTCGTTTACTCACATCAGGAAAGTCATTGCCTTTTCTGAAGAAACGAAACACACATAGAATTCTGTGTTGAATCCACTCCCTAAACTAGTTATTTGTAGGGCTGAAATTAACCCTCCACGCCTTCGTCTTATGTTTAAAGAACTATTATTCCTCTAGAGCTGAATACTTTTAAAGTTGTTGAAAGTGTTTGTCTTTCCTGGGTCTAGTTACACACACTTTGAATACATTATTAAATGAACCATACTGTATGTAGTGTATCCATGAGAAGAAATGATGTGAAATTGCTAAATAAATGACACACACCTAAAAAGACAACATACATATAGCCATAATGTATGTTGTGCTTTCATGAGGAGAAACATTTTGTGGAAGAAAGCTAGGACTAAGGAGAAACTTAAAGGGTTATTCAGAGAGGACCGAAATGTCACCGACATTTCAGTGCTCTAGTTCGCCGCACATTGGCGAGTTAAATTCGCCGACCCTGTGGTGAATTCACCATTCACTGCAGGGTCCATGAAGTGCAGCAAATTGACTCTCCTTCTATCCAGAACATCTGGCCTCGAAAGAGATCATTACATTTAAAACTATGGTCCTAAATGATCTGGAAAAAGTTAAAACATCCAAGAGGACCAACCTGAAAAAAAAGGAAAGAGAAGCATTGAAAGAACTAGTGGAAGACGAAGAATTGGTGATTAAACCAGCGGACAAGTGGGGAGAAATTGTCTTTCCATCCAAAAAAAAATACCTGATGGAACTGAACAGGATATTGAATGATGAAAACACCTATGAGAAAATAGCACACAATCCTACCACGAAGAGCAAGGAGAAATTTGAAAAATTTCTGGAATCAGGAGAAAATAAAGGCATATTAAATATCAATGAATCCAGATATCTGTATGTCGAACATCTGAAAATCCCAGTGTTTTACTATCTCCCGAAAGTGCACAAAAATGCACAAAATCCACCAGGGAGACCTATTATCTCCGGAATCTATTCAGTTTCGAGTAGAGTATCGGAGTATATCGATCATATGCTACAACCTTCTGTTAAAAAGACCTTCATCTTCATCTGGAGAGGAGAAGAGACACATCTAGTCGACTTCCTACAGACCTTGAATAACAATACCTGGGGTGTTGAACTGGATTGGGAGTTCCGTAAAGAAGAGGTGAACTTTCTAGATCTAAGTATATTTATACAGGAAGACCAAATTAAAACTAAAACCTACTTTAAGCCTGTTGATGTCAACAGTTATATTGAAAAAAAGATCTGCCATCTAAGACAGTGGCTTGAAGGAGTACCGAAGAGCAAATTCCTACGTATAAGGAGGAATTTTACAGAGAAAAAGTAATACTTGGTGTAAAGTAATGTGACAGACACAGAGCTTCAAAACAGAGCTGTGCTCCTGTAGATGTTTAATCTATAACTGAACACAAAATGGAGGGGGGGAGGGACCAGGAAGACTAACTACGGTGGTCAGGATGGCTCAAAAAGAAACATAGGCAAAACACAATACATTACATCTCCCTTCGTAAGTATAAAACAAACCCTTAACTAGCATAGTCACTTGGATACAGGTATAGATATCGCAAATATTAAATCGGTGATATTTCTTTAAACTTCTCAATTTACATAAACAGAAAACTTGCATCCCTCAAAAGAACAAAGGAAAGGTTAGCACATTTTAAACGAGAATCAAACGATAACATATCATTCAGAACAGTGCACCATTGTACATAAGCAAGTGGAACTGGAACAGTTATTGGCACACTGCTGTCGCCATTCGCGTTTGCTACGCATGTCTCTGGCTACAAGGAAAGCCGGTCCGGAGGTTTCACAACTCTGCCTAGCCTGGTGATGTTACTGCCCGGTTGACGTTTCCCCTAGCAGTCTGTGGTACTGGAGCAGATTCTTGCTGGGAGTTAGTATGTTCCACAGGCTCGGGCTCCTCGGCACTCACTGGCTCCATCAACTCAGCCCAATGATCATGATAAGTCTGTGACGGGAGTCATTGGCATCTGGTGTGCTCTTACGAAGGTGCTGGACGTTTGCGACGGTATTCCATTATCTCCACTTTCTACAATATAGGATCGAGGGGCATCGTGAGACCTCACTACTACTCCAGGCGACCACCTGTTACTAAACGAGACCATACGGCGCATAAAACAATGAACAGATAATTGTATGAACTACTGGTTAATAGGAGTAAAAGTGAAGGTGTCCTCCAAGATATAAAAGGTGTCCTTAAAAATGCAAAAAATGTCCTTTAAAATACCAAATAGAGGAGGTAAAAGAGTACAAAAAAATTGTAAAAGGATTAATAAGTCAATTTGTGCAAAATAAGTCAGTGGTTTATACTCAAGGGGTGTTGTTGATTGAAGACAAATACATTAATCTTCACTGTGGTGTGGATGTCAAATCTTCTCTTTAAAGGTGTCCCTCAGGGAAAAATAAATAAAGGCAATAATAGTGCAGATGGTCTTACTGAGATGAGATAATTTAATAAAATGAATGTTTCACTCACATTTACTAGAGCCTAAGGGAAATCCAGGCTCAAGGAAAATAGCTTGTGGCCAAGTATAGGGTGGCACGTCCCCCTTTCATCTGTGGTGATTTACAGTTATAGAGCCTCTCAATTCCAGGCTCAAGGAGTATCGCCTTGGGTCCTCTTAAGGGGCCCAAACCTCTTTGATGTAGCAGCAGTTGGTCCAGATGTCCAAAAGGAGGAAAAAGGCGAATGCAAAATATAGATAATGAATTTATTGGAATAAATAAAATCCTGGACAAATTGTACCGAGACGCGTTTCGGCTAAAAGCCTTCCTCAGTCGGTATGTTTAGTGTCCATAAAGTGCAAGTAAAGTAAAAGTGAAAATGAAAGTGTCCTCTTATATAGTATCATTTCCTGCCACATTCAATTTGTTAACTCCCTATTTCCTGTTGGCCGATTTCCGTTCGTTCGGATTTACCCAGAAATGCTTTGCGGTCGTTTCGGAATAAAAACGAAAATGAATACAATACATTGAACGATCGCGGGAAATCCGAATATTTTGAACAATCGCAGCAGTTACGAATCTTTAAAACAATAATCTTATATAGAAAATTTAAAACAAGGCTTAAACCAAGTTGTAGCCTATGTAAAATACGGAGATTCGGGAAAAACGGGCAGCATTTCGCATCGAAAGTAAACAAAAAGGATCGACCAATAGAATTCTACGAAAAGTCGTAAAGGTTATTATCATGATCGAAATGCACACATAGTCCCGGCATACTAAGATCAAGTAAAATACAGGTCAGGTATATACATACGATACGAAAAAGAAAAGAAAAGCGAAAGAAAATTTCTTTCTTTAGTTTCACCATGCGTGAACTGGACAAACCCTTTTTACCCAGAAGTGCTTTGCGAAAATTTTCTTAGTTTCGTTTTCGTTCGTATCCATAGTCTGGGACTTTACCCAGAGAGGCCTTGCGAATACTTATTAGTCTCGTTTTCGTTCGTATAATGAACCTGACTTTTTACCCAAGGTTTACTCGATTTTTTAGGGTATAGTAATTAATGATAATTCATCTTTTCGTATATAAGAAACGAAAGGGACGGGAAAAGAAGGACGAAAAGTATATGAATTTTCTTTTCGTATCTAGTAGAAATAAAAATAAAAAAGTATATATGCTGGAAAGCAAGGATGTTGTCAAATAGATATATTCAGATAAAGATAGGGTAGAGGAGTTTTAGTAATATCTCATCATGGCCGTTCTATATAAAGTAGATTGGGAAGTTGATCATAAGAAAGTTATTAAAATCTCATAAAAATGGGCTCGAATTATAGAATATATGCATGGTGGTAAAAATATTAATATTATTGATATTAAAATATTAATTAATAAAAATGGAGAGCTGGGTATCATAAAAATGGATATAAAAATGTATAATAAATCGAGGGGGTCATCTAAAAAGAAGAAGGGGGGAGGGAGTATTATATCATTTAAAAGGAATAATTAATTAGCTGTTAAGAAAATGGCACAGTTCAAAATCTGCATTTAATCCATGTGGCTGAAGTGTGTTCATTAAAAAAATCCACCTCATTTCTTCTTTGCCTAGTCGTGTTTCTAGGCTTCCTCCTCTCCAAAGGGGTTCAAGTTTTTGGACTGCCATGAATGAGAGGCCTTCTGGGTTTTGCCCATGTTTTAATTTAAAATGTAATGATACACTATGCTTATCAAAACCTTTCTTAATATTTCTTATATGCTCCTGTATACGTATATTGAGTGGCCGTGTAGTACGTCCACATATCTGAGTCCACAAGGACAAGTTAAGACGTATATAACATTTTTTGAAAAGCATGTCATCATTCCTTTGATTCTAATTTTTTGGCCATTTCTTTCAATCTCCGAACTTATTTGTTTCTTGCCTTTGGTATTTCTGCAGTTTAAACAGTTTCCACATTGGTGGAAACCTTCTCTTATTCCAAAGTGGTTAGGTACTTTCTTATTTCTTACCCTATGTGAGAGTTCCATCTTTAGATTCTTCACCCCTCTGCATATAATACGTGGTATCGTTGGGAGGATGCCATTCAATATAGGGTCTCTTTGTAGTATTGGCCAATGCTTCTTAATACTCTTCCTTATTTCTTTATTGAGAGGATTATAAAAAAATATAAATGGCACTCCTTCCATATACCTCTGCGTGGGATCCTCTTTCTTTTTCTTCAGAAGTTCCAGTCTTTCCATTCTTCTAACTTCTGTTCTTGTGTCCTCCAAGGTCTGTGGGTTGTACCCTTTCTCAACGAAATCCAAATGTAATTTCGCGGACTGGGTGTCAAAGTCCGAAATGTTGGTACAGTTTCTTTTCATTCGTAAAAACTGTCCTTTCGGGACGGCATTAAGCCACTGAGGTAGGTGGCAACTCCGGCGTTCTATAAAACTATTACAATCCACGTCTTTAAAGTGCGTCTTAGTCTTGATCTTGTTATCCTCAACAAAGATTTTTAAATCTAAAAAGACAACTTCACTAGTACTCCAATTTGAGGTTAAGATAATGCCTCTATCATTGGTGGCTAAAAGATTAAAAAAAGACTGTAAAACTTCAACTCCCCCTCTCCATATAAAAAATATGTCGTCGATATACCGGCGATATAAAACCAAGTTTGTTTTCCAATCAGATAAAAATGAATTTTCCCAATGTGCCATAAAAAGATTCGCAAAACTAGGGGCAAATCTTGTTCCCATTGCTGTACCAGACACTTGTAAGTAGAACTCCTCTGAAAACCAAAAATAGTTGTGTTCAAGTATAAGTTGTATGCCCTTAAGGATAAAATCGATCTGTTCCGGCTGTAATTTTTGACCTTTCTCTAAAAAGAATTTAGCTGCCTCTATCCCTTTATTATGCGGGATGATTGTGTATAATGACTGGACATCGCTGGTGACTAGTATGTCACCGTCTTTCCAGTCTACGTCCGTCAAAACATTGATCATCTCTATAGTATCTCTCAGGTAAGTCTCAGTAGTCGTAACATATGGCTGTAGTTGTCTATCAAGATATTCTGAGAGTCGGCTGGAAATTGACCCTATACCTGAGATAATTGGCCTACCTGGTGGTTTTTCTAAGTTCTTATGGATCTTAGGTAAAAAATAAAAAATAGGGATTTTCGGATGGTCGATTTTTAAATACTTGAGTTCATTATTGTTCAGGATGCCAAGTAAATGGCCCTGATCTAGATATTCATGAAATAAATGCTTAAAATTCATCGAGGGATCATTCTTTAAATGTCTGTACGTTGTTTCATCTCCTAGTATTCGCATGGCTTCATTCTTATAATATTCGGCCGTCATAATTACTACTCCTCCACCCTTATCTGCGGGCTTGATTACGATATCATCATCCTGTGTTAATTCACGTAATGCTTTCCGTTCTTGCTGTGTCAAATTATCCTTACTTTTCTTATGTTCCATCTTTTCCAAATCGGATAAAATCATTTGTTCAAAAGTAGTGATCTCCGAAGAGATCATAGATTTTGGAAAAAAGGTGGATTTTTCTTTTAGATTGGTATGTGTATATAAATGCATTGTTGCATTCCTTTCAATCGGGTTTTTGGAAAAGTATTTTTTCAGGCATAGATTTTCTTAAATTTTTGTATATCAATATACATATTGAATTTATCTAGTTTGTTTGTGGGAGCAAACTTCATGCCCTTTTGAAGGATTCGGTGTTGGTGGGCAGAGAGGACTTTATTGGTTAGGTTGTATATTCCTCCGTTCGTCCATACTTTCTCCTTCCGTTTAGTTCTCCGTCTTCCAGCTCTACATCCTCTTCTTCCAAGAAGTCTTCCACACCTGGTGACCATCCTCTTTTTAGAGAGAGGTTCTTCCTTTTCAGTCGATAATTGGCCGACTGAAAAACCTCTTCTTTATTATTGTCCTGAGCTAGAGGTTGGAACCGATTGTAGGTATAGGTATCCCGATTATTAGGATGATATACAGGATCTCTCCTTTTTGTATATCTATTGTCGTTATTCTGAGGCCTCCTGTAAGGAACTGTAGTGTACCCATAGGAAGAGTGATGATCTCTTCGTTGGAACTGTCTGTTCTCTTGTTGGGGTCTAAAGCTTCTAGTATCATCGAAGGGGCCCCGTCTTGGTTCAGGATATCTGGGGTTGGCCGGCCGGTATCTACCTGGGTTTCTCCAAGTGGGGTTAGTGGAGTGAGCTATTTCTGGTACTGCTCTTTGAGGGGTCAATGGAGTGCCTCCTCCTGATTTATCAGATCTAGGTCTCCTTCGAGAGTCATTCCTCAATTGCATAAATCTGGTGGTGGTTTTATATTGGGACATTGAGTCTCGAGTATCAAAATACACCGAAGGTGGGTCTTGTTGCCCTATTTGCCAAACATTCCCACGTTGATAATCTGTTAAATCTCTCTGATATTTTTTCTTTTTACGTTCTTTTATTTCACTGTCTAATAGACTCAGATCCACCTCTAATTTTTCAAAAAAAGGTTTCATTTCTTGTTCGGTTAGGGTGGTGTTCAGTTCGGCATGGGTGTTTTCAATATTCTGATTCAATTTTTTCAAATTTTCATTTCTCCTATCTACAATTAATCTCATGCTATGCAGTGAGAAGCCTTCAAGCATAGTAGACCATCTTTCAAGGAAGACTACATCGTCTTTATCACAGGCTGGATTCTTATTGAATCTTAAACCTCTAGGGACCATTTTATCTTTTAAATATTTCTCTAGGGAAATTACTTCCCATTTGTCCCTAATCTCTTTCCTCAAATCTTTCTCTAATTGTCGCATCATTTGGACTTTATCTATTGGTATATTGCTATTGGCAGAATTGCTGCCCTCAAAAGTGTTTCCATCATCTATGCAAAATTTTTTGCGGAAATCCATCCTAAATGTGCTGCCCAATGACACTGAAGGTTTATTTTAATAGAAGAGTTGATTAAAAAGTGTGTATACGGGTATACACTGTACAGTGTGGGCGCTTGTTAATTTTAGTTAATTAAAGTGCTATGTGAATAAATAATCAATTGCTGCCTAAGTATGGTAAGAAGCACATAAAAAACAACCAAAATACGTGCCAAGATTAAGATAAAAGAATAAACGAGACCATACGGCGCATAAAACAATGAACAGATAATTGTATGAACTACTGGTTAATAGGAGTAAAAGTGAAGGTGTCCTCCAAGATATAAAAGGTGTCCTTAAAAATGCAAAAAATGTCCTTTAAAATACCAAATAGAGGAGGTAAAAGAGTACAAAAAAATTGTAAAAGGATTAATAAGTCAATTTGTGCAAAATAAGTCAGTGGTTTATACTCAAGGGGTGTTGTTGATTGAAGACAAATACATTAATCTTCACTGTGGTGTGGATGTCAAATCTTCTCTTTAAAGGTGTCCCTCAGGGAAAAATAAATAAAGGCAATAATAGTGCAGATGGTCTTACTGAGATGAGAGATAATTTAATAAAATGAATGTTTCACTCACATTTACTAGAGACCTAAGGGAAATCCAGGCTCAAGGAAAATAGCTTGTGGCCAAGTATAGGGTGGCACGTCCCTCCTTTCATCTTGGTGATTACAGTTATAGAGCCTCTCAATTCCAGGCTCAAGGAGTATCGCCTTGGGTCCTCTTAAGGTGGGGGCCCAAACCTCTTTGATGTAGCAGCAGTTGGTCCAGATGTCCAAAAGGAGGAAAAAGTGGCGAATGCAAAATATAGATAATAAATTTATTGGAATAAATAAAATCCTGGACAAATTGTACCGAGACGCTTTCGGCTAAAAGCCTTCCTCAGTCGGTTATGTTTAGTGTCCATAAAGTGCAAGTAAAGTAAAAATAGAAAAAATAGAAAAAATCTTATGCCTGAAAAAATACTTTTCAAAAACCCGATTAAAGGAATGCAACAATGATTTATATACACATACCAATCTAAAAGGAAAAATCCACCTTTTCCAAAATCTATGATCTCTTCGGAGAATCACTACTTTGAACAAATGATTTTATCCGATTTGGAAAAGATGGAACATAAGAAAAGTAAGGATAATTTGACACAGCAAGAACGGAAAGCATTACGTGAATTAACACAGGATGATGATATCGTAATCAAGCCCGCAGATAAGGGTGGAGGAGTAGTAATTATGACGGCCGAATATTATAAGAATGAAGCCATGCGAATACTAGGAGATGAACAACGTACAGACATTTAAAGAATGATCCCTCGATGAATTTTAAGCATTTATTTCATGAATATCTAGATCAGGGCCATTTACTTGGGCATCCTGAACAATAATGAACTCAAGTATTTAAAAATCGACCATCCGAAAATCCCTATTTTTTATTTTTTACCTAAGATCCATAAGAACTTAGAAAAACCACCAGGTAGGCCAATTATCTCAGGTATAGGGTCAATTTCCAGCCGACTCTCAGAATATCTTGATAGACAACTACAGCCATATGTTACGACTACTGAGACTTACCTGAGAGATACTATAGAGATGATCAATGTTTTGACGGACGTAGACTGGAAAGACGGTGACATACTAGTCACCAGCGATGTCCAGTCATTATACACAATCATCCCGCATAATAAAGGGATAGAGGCAGCTAAATTCTTTTTAGAGAAAGGTCAAAAATTACAGCCGGAACAGATCGATTTATCCTTAAGGGCATACAACTTATACTTGAACACAACTATTTTTGGTTTTCAGAGGAGTTCTACTTACAAGTGTCTGGTACAGCAATGGGAACAAGATTTGCCCCTAGTTTTGCGAATCTTTTTATGGCACATTGGGAAAATTCATTTTTATCTGATTGGAAAACAAACTTGGTTTTATATCGCCGGTATATCGACGACATATTTTTTATATGGAGAGGGGGAGTTGAAGTTTTACAGTCTTTTTTTAATCTTTTAGCCACCAATGATAGAGGCATTATCTTAACCTCAAATTGGAGTACTAGTGAAGTTGTCTTTTTAGATTTAAAAATCTTTGTTGAGGATAACAAGATCAAGACTAAGACGCACTTTAAAGACGTGGATTGTAATAGTTTTATAGAACGCCGGAGTTGCCACCTACCTCAGTGGCTTAATGCCGTCCCGAAAGGACAGTTTTTACGAATGAAAAGAAACTGTACCAACATTTCGGACTTTGACACCCAGTCCGCGAAATTACATTTGGATTTCGTTGAGAAAGGGTACAACCCACAGACCTTGGAGGACACAAGAACAGAAGTTAGAAGAATGGAAAGACTGGAACTTCTGAAGAAAAAGAAAGAGGATTCCACGCAGAGGTATATGGAAGGAGTGCCATTTATATTTTCTTATAATCCTCTCAATAAAGAAATAAGGAAGAGTATTAAGAAGCATTGGCCAATACTACAAAGAGACCCTATATTGAATGGCATCCTCCCAACGATACCACGTATTATATGCAGAGGGGTGAAGAATCTAAAGATGGAACTCTCACATAGGGTAAGAAATAAGAAAGTACCTAACCACTTTGGAATAAGAGAAGGTTTCCACCAATGTGGAAACTGTTTAAACTGCAGAAATACCAAAGGCAAGAAACAAATAAGTTCGGAGATTGAAAGAAATGGCCAAAAAATTAGAATCAAAGGAATGATGACATGCTTTTCAAAAAATGTTATATACGTCTTAACTTGTCCTTGTGGACTCAGATATGTGGGACGTACTACACGGCCACTCAATATACGTATACAGGAGCATATAAGAAATATTAAGAAAGGTTTTGATAAGCATAGTGTATCATTACATTTTAAATTAAAACATGGGCAAAACCCAGAAGGCCTCTCATTCATGGCAGTCCAAAAACTTGAACCCCTTTGGAGAGGAGGAAGCCTAGAAACACGACTAGGCAAAGAAGAAATGAGGTGGATTTTTTTAATGAACACACTTCAGCCACATGGATTAAATGCAGATTTTGAACTGTGCCATTTTCTTAACAGCTAATTAATTATTCCTTTTAAATGATATAATACTCCCTCCCCCCTTCTTCTTTTTAGATGACCCCCTCGATTTATTATACATTTTTATATCCATTTTTATGATACCCAGCTCTCCATTTTTATATTAATATTTTTAATATCAATAATATTAATATTTTTACCACCATGCATATATTCCATAATTCGAGCCCATTTTTATGAGATTTTATGAGATTTTAATAACTTTCTTATGATCAACTTCCCAATCTACTTTATATAGAACGGCCATGATGAGATATTACTAAAACTCCTCTACCCTATCTTTATCTGAATATATCTATTTGACAACATCCTTGCTTTCCAGCATATATACTTTTTTATTTTTATTTCTACTAGATACGAAAAGAAAATTCATATACTTTTCGTCCTTCTTTTTCCCGTCCTTTCGTTTCTTATATACGAAAAGATGAATTATCATTAATTACTATACCCTAAAAAATCGAGTAAACCTTGGGTAAAAAGTCAGGTTCATTATACGAACGAAAACGAGACTAATAAGTATTCGCAAGGCCTCTCTGGGTAAAGTCCCAGACTATGGATACGAACGAAAACGAAACTAAGAAAATTTTCGCAAAGCACTTCTGGGTAAAAAGGGTTTGTCCAGTTCACGCATGGTGAAACTAAAGAAAGAAATTTTCTTTCGCTTTTTCTTTCTTTTTCGTATCGTATGTATATACCTGACCTGTATTTCACTTGATCTTAGTATGCCGGGACTATGTGTGCATTTCGATCATGATAATAACCTTTACGACTTTTCGTAGAATTCTATTGGTCGACCTTTGTTTACTTTCGATGCGAAATGCTGCCCGTTTTTCCGAATCTCCGTATTTTACATAGGCTACAACTTGGTTTAAGCCTTGTTTTAAATTTTCTATATAAGATTATTGTTTTAAAGATTCGTAACTGCTGCGATTGTTCAAAATATTCGGATTTCCCGCGATCGTTCAATGTATTGTATTCATTTTCGTTTTTATTCCGAAACGACCGCAAAGCATTTCTGGGTAAATCCGAACGAACGGAAATCGGCCAACAGGAAATAGGGAGTTAACAAATTGAATGTGGCAGGAAATGATACTATATAAGAGGACACTTTCATTTTCACTTTTACTTTACTTGCACTTTATGGACACTAAACATACCGACTGAGGAAGGCTTTTAGCCGAAACGCGTCTCGGTACAATTTGTCCAGGATTTTATTTATTCCAATAAATTTATTATCTATATTTTGCATTCGCCACTTTTTCCTCCTTTTGGACATCTGGACCAACTGCTGCTACATCAAAGAGGTTTGGGCCCCCACCTTAAGAGGACCCAAGGCGATACTCCTTGAGCCTGGAATTGAGAGGCTCTATAACTGTAATCACCACAGATGAAAGGAGGGACGTGCCACCCTATACTTGGCCACAAGCTATTTTCCTTGAGCCTGGATTTCCCTTAGGCTCTAGTAAATGTGAGTGAAACATTCATTTTATTAAATTATCTCATCTCAGTAAGACCATCTGCACTATTATTGCCTTTATTTATTTTTCCCTGAGGGACACCTTTAAAGAGAAGATTTGACATCCACACCACAGTGAAGATTAATGTATTTGTCTTCAATCAACAACACCCCTTGAGTATAAACCACTGACTTATTTTGCACAAATTGACTTATTAATCCTTTTACAATTTTCTTGTACTCTTTTACCTCCTCTATTTGGTATTTTAAAGGACATTTTTTGCATTTTTAAGGACACCTTTTATATCTGGAGGACACCTTCACTTTTACTCCTATTAACCAGTAGTTCATACAATTATCTGTTCATTGTTTTATGCGCCGTATGGTCTCGTTTATTCTTTTATCTTAATCTTGGCACGTTTTGGTTGTTTTTTATGTGCTTCTTACCATACTTAGGCAGCAATTGATTATTTATTCACATAGCACTTTAATTAACTAAAATTAACAAGCGCCCACACTGTACAGTGTATACCCGTATACACACTTTTTAATCGACCACCTGTTACTGCCTGGGTGCGGCTGCATCCGAACTTCATCTCCAGGCTTCAATTCAGCACGGGGCCACTTGCTCTTTTATGGTCATAGTAGAATTTCTGAATGCATTTGCTTCTGTCTAGGCGCTGTTTGACTTTGATGGGATCATAAGCTGCAGGTGCGAGCAGCAGACGAGCAGTAGGCAGGCTATTTCGGGGCCGCCTGCCCATCAGCAGTTGAGCAGGCGAAAAGCCTACAGAATCCAGTAGAGTTGTCCTGTAATCAAGCAGTGCAAGGTGTTTGTCTGACGCTTTGGCCCAAAGTTTTTTTACAGTCTGGACTGCACGCTCGGCTTCACCATTGGAATGTGGTGTGTGGGGTGTGGGGTGACGAAGTTTTGTGAGTAATTCCATAACTTTGGCAGAACACCTTAAATTCCTCTGCTGCATATTGAGGGCCATTGTCTGTTCGAAGGATGACAGGGATCCCATGCCTGCTAAACTGAGCCTTCAGCTTTTCTATGATACTGCGACAATGTAGATTCTTCAGCGTGTCCACTTCGATGAACTTCGAGTAGTAATCCACCAGCAGAATGTAATGGGTCCCTTCGAACTCAAACAGGTCCGAGGCTACTTCTTCAAAGGGAAAACTGGGGGTTTCTGTTGGACATAGGGGTTGTCTTGGCAGTTTATTCTGGAAGTCTGCACACTTGCCACAGTTCTTTACCATTTGTTCAATTACAGAGCTCATACCTGGCCAGTATAGGACCTCACGGGCTCTCTGCTTGCTCTTCATTATTCCCAAGTGGGACTGATGTATGAGCTTCAACATGTGAGCTTGCATAGAAGGGGGAACCACTATACGCAGGCCTTTGTACACAACGCCATCGGAGACAACAAGCTGGCTTCGCGAGTCCCAGTATGGTTGTAGTTCATTAGGGAGATCATGCCTGTGGTCTGGCCAGCCTTGCCGGATTATCCTTTGAAGACAGCTGAGCTCTTCTCTTGTGCAGTTCTGCAGCTCTGAGTATTTCTGCTCACTGACTGAAACAAAATGAAGCATGGAGACGCACTCTAAGCCTTCCATCTCAGGCTTGTTCACAGGTAATTGGGCTCTCGACAGCGTATCCGGCAGTTCCATATCTTTGCCCCGTCTGTACTTAACGGTGAGATCATACCACTGCAAGCGAAGGCGCATCCTCTGAATGCGCATGGGGGTAGAGAGCAATGGCTTCCTAAAAATATCCTCCAGAGGCTTATGGTCATTGTAGACGGTTACGGGTTTCCAAATATGTAATTATGAAACTTGACACATGCATGAACAATTGACAGCATCTCCTTCTCGATTTGTGCATAACGAGTTTCAGTGTCTGTTAGTGACCTGGACGAAAAGGCAATGGGGTGGCTGTCCTGCAACAATACTGCACCGAGGCCGTTGCTGCTGGCATCACAGAAAATTTCGACAGACTTGGATGGATCAAAAAATTGTAGCACAGGAGACTCAGTGCACATGTCTTTGAGTGTGTCAAAGGCTTGTTGTTGAGCTGGCTGCCAGGCAAATTCCACATCAGTTTTAAGAAGTTGTCTCAGAGGTGCATCAACTTCGCTGAGATTGGGCAGGAATTTCGAGAGGTAGGTGACAAACCCTAAGAAGCGACGGACACCATCCTTGTCTCTTGGTGTTGGCATGGATTTCACAGCCTCTATTTTTGCAGGGTCTGCCTTCAGGCCATCTGCTGTTATCAGGTGTCCTACATAGGGCACAGAAGATTGCTTGACGTGGCATTTATCAAAGTTGAGACTCAGGTTGTAGCTTGTGGCTCTCTGAATTACCTTACGGAGAATCTCATCATGTTCCGGTACTGAAGGGGCCGCAATGAGAATGTCATCCATCACACTGATTGCGCCGCTAATACCCTCAAGCATTTCGTCCATAATACGCTGGAATATTTCAGGTGCACATTTTAGACCAAAAGGAAGCCTAAGCCACCTAAATCTGCCAATGGGCGTGTTGAAGGTTGTCAGGAATGATGACGCTTCATCCAATTCTATTTGTAGGAACCCAGATTTTGCATCCAAAACAGAGAAAACTTTAGCACCAGGTATTGTAGAGACTACCTCCTCGATGGTGCGCATTGGGTAATGTTCCCTCTTAATGACTTTATTTAAGTCGCTCGGGTCAATACAGATTCTTATTTTGCCATTACGCACAGCTGCCACCATAGAACTCACCCACTCGGTTGGTTGGTTAACTTTGGTGATGTAGCTATCTTTAACCATCTCCTGTAGTTTCTCTAGTATCTTATTTCTCAGTGCAGCTGGTTGACGGCGGACAGGATGAACCACACCTTGTGCTTCAGGATCAATTTTGATTGTGTACTTGCCCGGCAAGGTTCCAGTAGTGCGAGTCAGTTCTGGGTAATCATCTAGCCCAACTGGCAGAGGTCCTGCTGTTGCCACTTGGATAGAGTGTCGTGTGTTGCTTTTCATAGTAGGCTGCAGCGCATGGAGCCGCATCACTAAACCTAAGGCTTCTGCTGTTGCGCCGCTAAGCACATTTTCTTGCAAAATGTCCACAATCTCAAATTCTGCTGGTATCTCTGTATTCTTGAATTTGATTAGAAGGTCCACCGCAGCTATGGGCTTCAGCCTGTGGTTAGAGTAGGACTTTAGCACTCGATTAGAGCGTTTAAGCTCACCTACATGCAGGAGTGTCTGATAATTACTTAAAGTCAATGTGTTGCACTTTGCACCAGTATCAATTCTGAATGGCACTTGCCGAGACAGGATTTCAATGTCCGCAGTCCATTTGTCATCATAGTGCTCATTTGTTTGTGTGAGATTTATGCCCAGTACCTCCTCATCCTCAGTTTCTGATTGCTGCTGCACACTAACTGTGTTTACTGACCTTTTGCGACACACTGCCACCCAGTGGTTTGGTTTGTGGCAGTACGAGCAGACAGAACCTTTCGCTGGACATCTGCCCTGGGTCCACTTATGCTGGGGATCTTTTCCACAATTTAAACAGTTGTATGTCCGGTAAGTATTCATGTCTTTCTGCACAGATTTTGGCTGATATTGTAGATAGGCTTTTTTATTTGCAGTTTGGAATTGTGTATTCACCTTTATTGCTTGCACTTGAGATTCTTCTTCTCTGATTATTGTAATTTGCTTCTGTGACAGTTCAAACTGTTGGGCAATTTCAATTGCTTTTGGTAGTGTTAGATCTTCCCCTTTGTCTAAGAGTCTCTCCTGGACGCGCTTTTCTTTAATTCCAGCGATTATTGTATCGATTAACATATCATCTGGATCAGCATACTCGCAATCCATTAGCAGGAGTCTTAAATCCTTCACAAAGTGGTCAAATCCCTCAGTGACTCCTTGTTTTCTCTGCTTAAAGCGGTGTCTGGCAATTCTTTTATTGTTTCTTGGCCTTATATAGCTGGCAAATTTATCCAGTACTTTAGATGGATCATCCATCTCCCCTTCTCCCTAGGGTAGCGTTTTATATATCTCTCTGCCCTGCTCGCCAATCCACGTTCCCAACCAACCTGTGCGCTGCTTCAGTGTTTGTTCTGAGAGCGGTCCATCAAACACAAAGGAGACGTGGCTGCGAAATCTTTCAAACTCTTGGTACAAGTCTGGAGCTTCCCAGTCAATCTTGGGGTGTTCAAACTGCGATAATGCCATAGTAAGCGTGAGATCTGTTCCAGACAGACTTCTGACACCATGTAAAGTAATGTGACAGACACAGAGCTTCAAAACAGAGCTGTGCTCCTGTAGATGTTTAATCTATAACTGAACACAAAATGGAGGGGGGGGAGGGATCAGGAAGACTAACTACGGTGGTCAGGATGGCTCAAAAAGAAACATAGGCAAAACACAAAACATTACACTTGGTACAATCAAAGAAATTAAAAGAACAATCTAAGGAGAAAGGATATGAGGTGGCTCCTTTAGAACGTATAAGGAAAGAAATCTCGGAGATGAACAAGAAATATAATGAACTAACTAGTGAGGAGTCATTTTGAACAGAAGAAAATGAACAAAAGATTATTTGGTCTAGAAGATGGATTCTACGGTTGTGGTGATTGTTTAGGATGCCAGACAGCAGGATGCCCTAAGAGACACAAAGACTTTGAAGATATGGAAGGGAAAATACATTTTAAAATACATGGGACCCTAACCTGTTTCACGAAAAATGTGGTATACCAATTATCTGCCCGTGTGGTTAATACTACATTTACAGAACCACTAGAAGCTTCAATGTACGGATTAAAAAAGGCATGGAGAGTCACACTGTGCCCCAACATTATAAAGAAGCCCATAGAAAGGATACAAGAGGGACAAGATTCTTTCCAATACAAAAAAGTCGATAAAGACTGGAGAAGAGGCGACTTCATAAAGAAAATCAGCAAAGCAGAAATGAAGTGGATCTATACTTTGAAGACCCTAGTTCCGAGAGGTCTTAATCATGATTTTGAATGATGTCACTTTTTGTAGATTCTCCATTACCGTTAGGGTCCCTCAGTCCCCACTCCCCCTCTTTCCTCTGTTGCTGCTACCCTTTCACTGTAGACACGGATTATACTTCTATCAACAAGTGTCCTCATACCCCCCAGTTAGGCCAAGTCATCAACAATCAAAAGGAGTCCCTGTCCTGGTGACCAACCATAGAACTTAAGAATAAAAATATGGCCATAATACAACTAGAAAATGATGATGCATGACTGTGATCAAGCTCCGGGAGCTGGCCTCTTTCTAAGTTCGACACATGCCTCTCTCCAGTTCACATCTTCCCTGCCATCCTCAATTCTATATCTAATAAGTTTATTCCACAATGGGACAATTGTCAGTTGTGGGACAACTGCCTATTTACAGAATTATATATAGGTTACAACCTTAAAGCCCCTTTTACACAATTCCAGACACTGCCTTGCAGCATTCCAAGAACTCTAGAACTAAAGTAATCATGAGCATTCACTTAAGTAAACACATTATAGTTGATAAAAGACGATTTTATCTAGTAATTATGGTGTGACTCATATACTTAATAAGTGTTTCACCATGATTATCTTCACACAAGTTCCCCAAATTATGTCCACATAATTTTTTTTACACATTTTTTTCCTATCTCCAGCCAGAAGAGGTGGGGAAACCAGGGGCCCCCTTATGACTCTGACTGCACGAATCTCCTGGTGTCTGGATTAGACACATAAAAGTGCCCCCTCCCTCCCCCACACAATTTTTTTTTCTCTCCTCTTTTCCTTCCATCTTCTACTTTCCCTCTCTTCACTTTACCCTTGCTCACCTCTTTTATGACTTCCGATTCCATCATAGCATAACATCAGCCTGAATTACTGCTTCTATCCATACTTATACACGGTTCCTATTTGCTTATTAATACTCGATTGTCTACTCCATGTTATTGTGTTTTACCCTTATCACAAATTATTGAACTTTGTGTATCCTGCAACCTTGACCTGTGTGCTTTAACGTATGACTTTGAAGTGTTGCACTGCTGTAATACTTGTTTCTTGCAATTTTGATGTACGTGCCCTACTGTATGACTTTGTAATGCTACATTTTTCTCTAATAAACTTTACGTAAATTCAGGGGCGGACTGACAACTAATGGGGCCCCCGGGCAATAGGAGGTCATGGGGCCCCCCTTGTTCTGCACCCACAGGAGGCCACACCCATAAAAAAACCCCACCCCCTACAACGCAACACCCACATGTACATTATTGTGCTAAAGAATTCATTGCTGAACTCCTAAAAATAACCTTTTTGAAAATCCACTTGGACCCAGCAGCGAATTGTGCCCCTTCCATACTTACAGATGGCCACCGCACTGCTGCAGCAGCCATCACCCACTCATTGCAGCTAAGGCTACAACCCGGCACAGAAAGTCCCTGTGGGAAACTGCCGATCACTTTAACAGATACTGTAGAATCCTGACACAATGCACATTACAGAGCTCCACAACAATAAAACTCCCAGTAATGTGCAGAGTGCATGAGCGTATTACAGAGCTGCACAGCAAAAGACCTCACAGTAATGTGCAGCTCACACATGGATATATATTGCTCCAGCAGCTCACACATGGATATATATTGCCCCCAGCAGCTCAAATATGGATATATATTGCCCCGTAGCTCAAACATTGATATATATTGCCCCAGTAGCTCACACATTGATATATATTGCCCCCAGTAGCTCACACATTGATATATATTGCCCCAGTAGCTCAAACATTGATATATATTGCCCCAGTAGCTCACACATTGATATATATTGCCCCCAGTAGCTCACACATTGATATATATTGCCCCCAGTAGCTCGCACATTGATTTATATTGCCCAGCTCACACATGGATGTATATTGCCCCTGCTCACACATGGATGTATATTGCCCAGCTCACACATGGATGTATATTGCCCAGCTCACACATGGATGTATATTGCCCAGCTCACACATGGATGTATATTGCCCAGCTCACACATGGAGGTATAGTGCCCAGCTCACACATGGAGGTATAGTGCCCAGCTCACACATGGATGTATACTGCCCTGCTCACACATGGATGCATAATGCCCAGCTCACACATGGATGCATAATGCCCAGCTCACACATGGATGTATATTGCCCAGCTCACACATGGATGTATATTGCCCAGCTCACACATGGATGTATAATGCCCAGCTCACAAATTGATGTATAGTGCCCAGCTCACACATGGAAATATACTGACCCCAGCAGCGGTTTTGTAAGGGACCACGGCGGCGGCGCCCCAGAGTGCCTTCCTGGGCCCCACGTGCATCCTGCATTGACGCCGCCCCCCACATGATGCACGCGCTTCATGTGAGGGCGCGACATCAATGCAGGGTGCACGTGGGGCCCAGGAAGGCGAGCTGGAGCGCCGCCACCGTGGTCCCTTACAAAACCGGGCCCCCACTGACCCGCGGGCCCTCGGGCAGCACCCCGAGTTCCCGATGGGTCAGTCCGCCCCTGCGTAAATTAGACACATAAAAGTGTGAGTACCTATTCATCCTCTGCACATTGTAGAAGTGTTTAATGATCGTACACATGTCCTGTTTTTTCCTTTGGAGGAATAAGGACGCCATTGACATAATGTTGGGGAAGCGACAGACCGCCATATAAGAATGAAAGACTACTTATAGCCTATAAGCCCCACTGATTGAGCTACTTCGATAAAAGCTCCCTAATCAAGATATTGGAAGGAATCACTAACCCATGAATACATTTGGATCCTACATCAGTGAACTGGGATATACCACTGATTCCCGTGAAGAAAGCTGCTGAATCCAATTCTAATGATAACAAGATAAACCTCACCTGTGACAGCGGTAAGATTGGAGACTGGCAAGTATATAGCAATGAAACCCGGGAGTACATCTCAACTAATACTTGCAGGGCTGCCCGGCTTAGCCCTCAGAATGATACAAAACAATTCTAATGATAGTTTTTTATAAAAAATATTCGCCTAATTTGTTTATTTACAAGAATTGTTTACAAACATAAGCTTGAGAATATTATTCCTGTGATTGGCAACTCTATTGTGTTCTGCATATTCACCACCAGGTGTTTCCACTGTTTCAGTTTTTGTGCTAAATAAGCACTGAATTTTCTTTGTACCTATAAACTGCTTGCATTACATATACAATTACCATCACTATTCAGTATCCTTGATACAATTTATCACCAAGTGTCACTACTAAGGGCACTATAACAATCATAACGCTAACGTCAGCGCTCACCTGTGTGAGCGATAACGTTAGCATTGGTGGTCCTAGCACAGGCGCACCGTATTACAATCCAAATGGTAACGGCTTAAAAAACCCGTTAGCGATTCAGATCTTGCGCTTTTCACCACGTGTTTACTGTACTTTGCGCTCCCTATGCTTAACATGGGGAGTAAAGGGGAACTGCAGTGTTGTATACAACCTTTAGATGGTCAATAACTCTGAAATAACAGCCAGTGTTTGGATAAATTGCAATGGCTAGAAAAGTAAAAAAAAACATCATAGCATAACATTGTATAAAATTTAATGTATATAAAATCCAGAAAAAGGGGTCACTTACAAGATAAGTGGCACACATATAAATAAAAGTGTGCACATAAGCATTTTATACAATTCGTCCAAATATTCACCGCCTCCGGAAATGCGTAGTCCTCTGGGAATAGGTGTTAAGAGAAGGATCCTGGCTGAGGTAAACTCCAGGGAAAACCGCTACAGCTGTCTAAAAGGAGCAAGTTCTTGCAGACCAGCGGATCAAACGACCGAAGGCTTGGGTACATCCAGAGTCAGCAAACGGCAAACCGGCGGGGGGACGATAAGGTGAACGAGACACAGGTCAGCCCGACGCATTTCGTCCTTAAGACTTAATCATGAGCTGACTTTTGTATTCCGGACCCTCTTCTTTTAAAGTCTACCTATGTCCTCATTACGAGGAGAACACGAATCACCTGTAGAGACCGGAAGCGGTCAACATCCCCGGCAGCCTCCACAGAGCTCTCCGGAATTGACGCCGCTCTGCTGTTATGACGCCGTTAGGACGCTCTGACGCCGTTATGCTATGATGGTTTTTTTACTTTTCTATCCACTGCAATTTATCCAAACACTGGCTGTTATTTCAGAGTTATTGACCATCTAAAGATTGTATACAACACTGCAGTTCCCCTTTATCTTATGACTGTTGTATGAGCACATTGGGGTGGAGAGTGCTGTGAACTGCAGTAGTTTCTTATCTCTGGGTTAAATATCTTCACTTTCTTTGATCTTAACATGGGGAGTGCAAAGTGTTAATTAGCGTTAGTATTACAATGTACTAACGCTAATTACCGTCCAACTGTGGTTAACCCGACAGTTAACCACAGCCAGGACCTTGTGCTAACGGATTCCGCTGCTGCAGAATCTGTCAGCACCAGCCAAAAATCCCCCAAAATTAATCAGATACTCACCTTCCATCCCGCAGCGGGAACGGCGGCTCCAACTGCCGCCTCTGGCTGCTGGGAGCAGGGAGAGACTGGGGGAGAAAGTCCCCCAGTTTCCCTCTGTGGATCACTACGCCGACCAGCCAGATCTCACGAGGCGAGATCCTGCAGGTCATGTGACCGGCATAGCAGAAGCTCAATGGAGTCATATGGAGGGGATGCTTGCGGCGATGTTTACTGCTGCCGAGTGCATCCCGTGACGTAGCGCCGAATTACGATGCAGGCAGCTTTTCTACCGCCTACATCGTAATATCACGCTAAAACGGGGATGCAAAGGAGAAACCAGCAGGCGCAAGTTTTTCTCCCTAGTGTCCCTGTTTTAGTATGATGAATGTAATAGTGCCCTAAGTGTTTAAGACGAACAATTAACAATGCCAATATCATATATCCTCCACATTGTCTATACTAGACCATTGGGTGGCGCCATTCACACAAATCCACAATATTAATAAAAAGGTCTGTTACAGGAGGAAAAAAAGCCATGTAGAATAAATCAGGAAAAACAATTCACTGAAAAATGCCTAAATCCTAAAAAATAAATTAATAAAGTGTTATGTGTGCTGCATATGTAAAGAATAGATGGTTGAATAAATATTTTAAAAAACAGGGATTCTTTTAAATTGAAACCTATGGGATTTGCCTGATAAAAGAACCTGTTGAACAAAACCACGGAAAATCAGCGCATTTCACTGACATTTCGGTGCTGTTTGGCATTCTCTTCAACCTCTGCAGCAATAACACGTCTATTTCCCAAAGACAACATATGGGTATGACACTGAGCATGTGCACTCAAACTCTTTGGTCAACCATGGCGAAACCTGTTCTGAGTGAAACCTGTCCTGGTTAAGCGCTGTATGGTCTTGGCCCCCGTGCTGCTGCTCAGTTTCAAGGTCTTGGCAATCTTCTTATAGTCTAGGCAATCTTTATGAAGAGCAACGATTCTTTTTTTCAGATCCTCAGAGAGTTCTTTGCCATGAGGTGCCATGTTGAAAATCCAGTGACCAGCGTGAGAGCCAGTGGTGTATTTTGGCCTAGGCCGACAAGGCCTAGGCCTAGGGTGGCACTTTCCAGGGGGCAGCAGTCCGCACCAGATGGCACCACCCCCAAAAAAAAAAAATATATATATATATATATATATATATAATATATATAATTTATTTTTTACTTTTGCAAAGTATTTTACCAGGAAGGATACATTGAGATTTCACTAATTTTCAAGTATGTCCTCGGTAGGTAAGGCCTAGGCTTTCACTTTCCAGGGGGCGCCGCCGCGATGACATCTAATGGTGCCGGTCCCGGGTGCTGGGCTGATATCGAGGATGTCAGCCCACACCGGGGGGCACAGCGATCGGCCGGAATCCGGCTGATCGCTGGCCGCAAAGGGAGGACGCGCTCAGCGCGTCCTCCACATGGAACAGCACTGCGGGTGGATGCGCTGAGCGCGTCCTCCGCAGTGAAAGGGTTAAAGTGGACCTTTCCTTAACCAGCACTGCAGTGATCAGAAATTTGTCATTGAGCTGCCTGGCTCTTGGTGAGGTCCAGCATAGAGGGGCCAGGCTGCATTCACTGCATCACCAGTGAATAGGCAGCCCAGGGTAAACAGGGAAGGGAGTCTTAAAAAACTGGAAAAGTAAAGAAAAAATACCATAGCAGCATCTTATACCTGCAAAACACACACCCATTCTCTGCTCAGCAACTCCAATCCACAAAACCAGCCACCCAGCACATACACACAACTCCCACAACACAAAACCAGCCACCCACACACACAACTCCCATCACACAAAACCAGCCAACCACACACAACTCCCATCACACAAAACCAGCCACCCATACAACTCCATCACACAAAACCAAGCAACCCACAACCCCCATCCCACAACCCAGCCACCAACACACAACTCCTATCACACAAAACAAGCCACCCCAACACACACACACACACACCTCCCATCAACAAATCAAGCCACATGTGTACTTTTGTTCATAGCATGAGGATTGATATGTTGGGAGTTTGCAAAATCACTTAAAAATAACAATTCTTCAAAAAAATCTACACTCGCCTCTTATTGCACAGCACAGAGGACACATGATCCACCATCGGCAGATTCATAAAATATCATTCATATATGTATACATCATGTCCTGCCAGAATGCTATAACTAACAATACTTTTGAAAACATTAAAACATTTAAAGTTTTGGGGGGTGCCAAATATAGGATCCGCCCTGGGTGCCAAATGTTCTAGGTACGCCCCTGGGAGTGATGTTACCTCTACTCCACCCAGCCGGATTGAGGGGGGGCCCAGATTCCATGCTAGATTGCAGGCGGTCCAGCAGTTCACGGCAGCAGTGGGTGTCGTCCAGTCCAAAATAGAGTGAGAGTCCGTGTTAAAGAAAGAGCCGGAGGCTGCGTGCGTGCAGGACACGCGGTCCGACCAGTCAGGTGGTACTGAGTCTCAGTACCACCTGACTGGCTGAACCACGTGACATGCACGCACGCAGCTGCCCGCCCTTTCGTTTACACGGACTCTCACTCTATTCTGGACTGAACACCAACGGGGAAGGGAATCAAAGCCACGGTGCACCCTCTGGCAGTGGCACCCCACTGCTGACAAGATGGCTCCATGCACAGGCACAGCCGCGATCCTAACGTGGCCTGGAGGGACCTCCTGCTGAGTCCGTACACAGTCCCTGCTGACTCTGCACACAGCCCTCCCGGGGATGGAGGCTGGTAAATATAGAATAAATAATTGCTGTGTGCTCATATTCACTCGGTTTGCTGGGAGTTCAGTGGATTCTGATGCACTCATACACACCGCACATTGCATTGCTGGGAGTTTTATTGCTGTGGATTCTGATACGCTGACACACACCACACATTGCTTTGCTGGGAGTTTTATAGCAGTGGATTCTGATGCACTCATACACACCGCACATTGCATTGCTGGGAGTTTTATTGCAGTGGATTCTAATATGCTGACACACACACTGCACATTGCATTGCTGGGAGTTTTATTGCTGTGGATTCTGATACGCTGACACACACCAAACATTGCAATGATGGAAGTTTTATTGCTGTGGATTCTGTGATGCACACTGCATATTACTGTGAGATTTATTGCTCTGGAGCTCTGGGATACGCTCATATACAGTGCACATTTCTGTGGCTTTTATTGCTGTGCAGCTCTGTGATACACTCATACGCAGTGCACGTTTCTGTGGATTTTATTGTTCAACCAATTAGAGCGGCTGTGATCCAGTATACTTGATATGCGTGGCTGTTCTTTGTAAAAATGCTTGAATTTAAACATTTCATAATTTTATTTATCTCAATAGATACATTTGAAATGGTATACAAAATATACAAGTAGGCACTTGGTGTCCACTTTTAATATAAAGAGAGTAAAAGGCGGAGCTCTAAGAGGAAAAGGTGGGACTTAAAGAGGAAGGGTGGGGTTTAACCAGGAAGAGGTGTGCCCTTGACAGGCTGGGGTGCCTCAAATTTAAATTAGGAGGTGCACGAGTTTAGTCAGGCCTAGGGCAGCACAAAACCTAAATACACCACTGGTGAGAGCGATAACACCAAATTTAGCACATCTGCTCCCCATTCACACCTGAGACCTTGTAACACTAACGAGTCACATGATACCGGGGAGGGAAAATGGCTAATTGGGCCCAATTTGGACATTTTCACTTAGGGGTGTAGTCACTTTTATTGCCAGCGGTTTAGATATTAATGGCTGTGTGTTGAGTTATTTTGAGGGGGCAGCAAATTTACACTGTTTTACAAGCTGTGCACTCACTACTTTACATTGTTGCAAAGTGTCATTATTTTAGTGCTATCACATGAAAAGATATAATAAAATATTTACAAAAATGTGGGGGTGTACTCACTTCTGTGAGATACTGTAGCTGCAATCTCACATGGAAATTTTATTATATAACAAATCCAATAGTTGCTGTTCAAAAATTACAAATTTTTCCAGTCTACAGATTCTACTGTAGAGATTAAAGCCCAGTTATCAGGCATTTTCGAGATAGAAATTGGTCCTCCATCTCTTGCTTTTATACAGTATTAGGACGGCTGTTTTTACTTTTATCATTCTCCAAATATAAGTTATATTTTTGCATCTTCTTTCTGGACCTCACCCTGCCAGCACTGTAATTTAAATAGTAATATTTTCACCTCTTCTCTCTGGTCCCCACCCGGCCTGCATTCTCAGGTGTCATGCTTGCTGGTGCTCCTGCAGTGCGGCCTTCCCAACAGAGGGTGCCAGTCACTGAATCAGGACACTTTGAATGCTGCACCTGATCAGGGATCTAGGCCTTTAAATATCAGTCACTGACTGTGCTCTGAGCCCTGACGTGGTTTATTCTAGCCCTCAGTGTGTGTCTTCTAGCTCCTGCATTTGATTTTCTGGTTTGACTTCTGGCTTGTATATTTGACTGTGGTTTCTGTGTTCATCCCTTGGCATATGTTTATCTCGTGTACCGACCTCTGGCTTGTTATTACTACGATATCTCTCCTGTCCCTGATCTGTACTTCTATGTATTTTAGATTAGTACCTGGCTATTCTAAGGACCAGCTTCTCAGATTAGGGTTTTTTCTTGCCTTTCTGTGTTTTGTCTGTGTGCTGAGTGACTATATCCAGTGGCGTCACTAGGGTTGGTGTCACCTGGTGCGGTAACTTATGGTGTCACCCCCCCCCCGAGTTTTACGGATTTTGTTTTTAACTACTCTTACTCCTAAATCAGTACTCCCATATAACACTGAATGCTCATACACAAGTGCACATTACTGTGAGGTTTATTGCTGTGGAGCTCTCTCATATGCTCACACAAATTTTTGCCAACTGCCAGCAAGTACGATGCCTGTTCGAAGCAGTGAAAGCAACATGGATATATTGCCCCAGCAGCTCTGGATATATTGCCCCAGCAGCTCACCCATGGATATATATTGCCCCAGCTCACATATGGATATATTGCCCCAGTTCACAATTATATATTGCCCCCAGCAGCTCACCCATGGATATATATTGCCCCAGCTGAGCCAGCTCACATATGGATATATTGCGCCTCAGCTCACACATGGCTATATTACCCCAGACCAGCTCACACATGGATATATTGCCCCAGACCAGCTCCTCTCGTGGATATTGCCCCAGCTCCTCTCGTGGATATTGCCCCAGCTCCTCTCGTGGATATTGCCCCAGCTCCTCTCGTGGATATTGCCCCTGCTCCTCTCGTGGATATTGCCCCTGCTCCTCTCGTGGATATTGCCCCTGCTCCTCTCGTGGATATACTGCCCCAGCTCCTCTCATGGATATACTGCCCCAGCTCCTCTCATGGATATACTGCCCCAGCTCCTCTCATGGATATACTGCCCCAGCTGCTCTCATGGATTTTGCCCCAGCGCCTCTCATGGATATGCCCCCAACTCATGGATATGCCCCCAACTCATGGATATGCCCCCAACTCATGGATATGCCCCAGCTCATGGATACTGCCCCAGCTCATGGATACTGCCCCAGCTCATGGATTTGCCCCAGCTCATGGATATGCCCCAGCTCATGGATAATGCCCCAGCTCATGGATAATGCCCCAGCACATGGATATTGCCCCAGCTCATGGATATTGCCCCAGCACATGGATATTGCCCCAGCTCATGGATACTGCCCCAGCACATGGATACTGCCCCAGCACATGGATACTGCCCCAGCACATGGATACTGCCCCAGCACATGGATATTTGCCCCAGCACATGGATACTGCCCCAGCTCATGGATATTGCCCCAGCTCATGGATATTGCCCCAGCTCATGGATTTGCCCCCAGCTCATGGATTTGCCCCCAGCTCATGGATATGCCCCAGCACATGCCCCCTGCGCCGCGTGTTCGCTCCCTGTGAGCGTCCGGCGGTGTGCAGCTTGGGCGCTCGCCTGGGGAGCCACGTGACCAGCCGCGATCGGCTGGTCACGTGTTTCCCGGTCGTGAGCGCCGAAGCTGCATGCTTCGGACGCTCTCAGGGAGCGAACACGTGGCGCAGGGTGAGACACCCGCCCTTAGGGTGACGTGTCACCCTAAAGGCGGGTGTCACCTGGTGCGGGCCGCACCCCCCGTCCCCACGTAGCGACGCCCCTGACTATATCCTTACATTACGTCAGGGCCATGGACCCTGCAGACATTGCCCAGCAGTTTGCTGCTTGCTGTTCCCATATAAGGTAAGGCTGACAAGAAATCCTTTTGCAATGTTGCTGGAAACGTTCTTGGAGAATACAGATTGCATGCAGTCTCCCTCACCTCCTCCTATAACCCATTCTGACACTTCTATGGTTAAATCCACTGTTCCAGTGCAAATGTTGCCCTCTGTTACTTTCAGTGGTGAGGCTGCTTCATGCAGAGGATTTCTGAATCAAATTGATGTATGTTTTGAATTAAATCCTCATATGTGTACAACTGACAGAGCTAAAGTGTGTTTTCTTTTTAACCATCTCAGAGACAAGGACTTAGACTGGGCTACTGCATTATGGGAGTCTAAAAATCCCATAATAAATAACTACGAGGAATTTGTTACCACCTTTAAAAAGAGTGTTTAACCCTTCCAGAAAAACTAATGCTGCTAATAAACGGTTAATGTGGATAAGTCAGGGAAACAGAACTGTGTTGGAATATGCTGTTAATTGGGATAATGAAACTCTGGTGTTCTGTTTTCTGGAGGGTTTGAATGACTCGTTAATCCTTGCTATTACAACTAGTGATGTGCTGAACACCCCCATGTTCGGTTCGCATTCGAACTCGAACAATTTCAAAAGTTCGAGTTCGAACACAAACCGAACTCAATACAAGTCAATGGGACTCGAAAGTTCGAATTTTAGAGTGCCTTCCAAGAGGGCACATATGCAACATATTTGCCATAAAAGGTGTATGGGGGTCCGGGTAGTGCCCTGGGGGGACAGGAAACAAGGACAAAAAGTTTAAAAAAAAACGTTTTTAAAGGAACAGTTTTCCATGAAATAAAGGTTAAGAATAAAAACGAAAAAATTCCTTCAAATATCGTGCCTAGGAGGTACCCATAACCTGCAAGTGAAGTGGTGGATTTGTAGGATGTATAGAAACATTTAAAAACAAAAAAATGACATTTCAAATGACGGTAAATGGTTTTCCTTTAATCTATTCATAAACAACTGCTTGGGCGGCAGTCTGTATGAAAAGAGGAGACCTTTTAGGATACGCAGAACAAGTTTAGTGATTTTTTTGGCTAAATTATGATGAAACTTATGCAGGCTTTGGATGAAAGTAACAATAGGTGCTTTAAAATTGGGCCTTTAGTGTCGGCAACAGTGCCGTCACACTGTAAGCCCTCTGTAGTATTGTGGAAGAGTGCAGGGTTGGACCCTGTGGTCAAATATTAAAATGATATGAATCTGGTACAGGCGTCAGTTTCACCCAAATATTTTGCCTTTGTTGGCAGCAAGTGCCTTCACACCGTAAGTGACCCCTCTGTGGTATTGTGGAAGAGTGCAGTGGTGGAGGTTTTGATAATGCAAAAGAGATCCCTGATCTATTCAGTTACATCAGCAGCTATAACAAAACCGGGTCAGCAATGTTTAGGCACTTGTACTGCGCTACTGTATATGGTGAGAATTGGCACACACCAGTAGGAACAGGAAGCAAACAGAACAAGCAGAGAATAGACAGAGAGAATAGTCAATTGGCAGGCAAAGTCGGCAGCAGGTCAGGTTCTCAGAACAAGCAGGGTCAGTAACAAGTATACAAACTGATTTGGTAAGCTAGCGATGCAGGAATAAAGGCTGAGACACACTGAGCGTGTAGCAATGCACAGCGTAGCGAAGAGAAACAAACATTTTGCAAGCTTTATTTCACTCTGCTCCGCCTCGCAGCGTGTCTACACTACATTACGTTTGCTTCTCACCGCACTGGACAGGAATCCACTAACTAAATGAAATAAAATAGTTTTATTTTCACAAAGCACATGTGAAACATTAGGCAAAAAAGTTTCTACTGAATAAAATACATCAACAATTACTGTTAATTTAATAGGAATAGTATAAAAATATAAAAAAGGTAACCCCTGATCATATATATTATAGGGACATGGAGCGCCGTGTATAGAGTAGGGATGCATTGATACCACACACAGACATATACGTATATATCAACACGTAGACCTATATATACGTATATATCAACACGCAGATATATATATACACCCACCCGCAGACCTCAGACCATATATACACATACGCACATGGGGTGGTGGCTTGTAGACAATCTCAGCTAAATGTGCCCCCCCATTTGGCTGATCCCTACAGAAGAAATGTTGAACCCGATAGATCAGAGAATAATATATATATTCTCTGCTCTGTCGGGATCAGCCAAATTGGGGGGGGGGGGAATTAGTTGCCAAAATGTGTGTGTAATACAAGTCTGGATATATATATATATATATAACACAGTATATCATACCTGCCCATAAATTTGCTGAAAATATACACACAAAAAAAACAAACCACTGCCTGAGACCCCGCGCAGCCACATGCCACCCCCCCCCCCCCTCTACCTGGCTGAATGTATCTAATATATATATAATTAAAAACATTCAGCCAGGTAGAGAAAGAAAAAAAAAGTTTTTTATTTTATGTTCCCGGTATAACGGTAGCGATATCGCTTCCACACGACGTAGCGGAGTTGGGATCCTTCAGGGGAAAAGTATCTGCTTTATTAACACAGGAATTTTGTGACAAACAGACTGTAACTCCAAAACCAAGGAGTCCCAAGGACTGACTAAATTGCCTCTAAGCTCTGCCGATTTTGAGACCGACAGAATCACAAGGCGTAGGTCGACAGTCTTTATAGTATTCAAGGTGCAGGGCAGTCAAGAGAAAAGCATAAACCTTTTGTACTGTGATGTACTTGCGTATAGTAGATACCTGGTGAATACCAGTGTAATGCTGAGTGGGATAACACACACACAGGCAGTAGCGTAGTAGGATCTTATTGGGCAGAATGTCATAAACAGAACACTGGGATTATGAAATGAAACAAAACACACTAAATCGTGACAAACTCTGCTGATTTCGAGACCAGCAGTCAGCTTGAGAAAACTTAAACACAATGAGAGAGGAACCCTATATAGTAGGGTGGTACAAAAATCAAAGAACACAGAAGATAGTAGTAGAGGTCTGGCCTCTGGTATGGGAACTAGACACAGCCAGAGAGAATGCCTTGTGATTAGGCCAATAACACTATATGAATAAACCAGGGGGAAATTCAGGGATACAAATACCAGAGGGTAAATATAAGGACTAAAACTGAAAAACACGTGTAGCGCTGGTTTTAAATCCCCTGCCGTGTAGTATTTATTTTTGGCCACCGGAGGGAGACAAGCGCGATGTGAGACACTGGACATTGGGATTACATTTCCCGGCATGCTTTGCGGGTGAACACAGGAAGTGGGTGGGAGAGAGACGCTGACATCCTGAGCCTCGTGGAGAGAGCTGGCAGAGCGCGCCAGGGAGTGAGGGGAGCAAGACGCAGTGCAGCAGAACGTGATAGTGACCAGGCCGGAGCGCAGGTGCGGCCTGACAGAGCTAAAGACCAGGTTATTCCGCCTTCTAAGAGGAAGACCCAGTGATTCACCAGAACAGCCCACGCTGATACCAAGTGAGCTGGAGGACCCCGAGTTAGGAGCACCGCAGATCGATCTGACAGGGAGTGCAGGCGGTGAGCTGGACATCTTGCGGCAGCTATAGAAAAGCAAGACAGCGGATCCGGTGACCCAGAAAATCCCAGTCAAAATCGAGCGGAGAGACGTCCTGGGTCGAGCGGAGCACCAAGTATCTGGCGGATGGGTGAGAGGCCTTCCAGGCCGTTGTGAAAATAGAAAGCACGCTGCTGTTTGTTTCAAAACCCACAGGGCCCCAACTTGACTAGTCGAAGATACCTCATAAATAATTCACTGGCCAGTTGAATATTGTACCCGGGTACCAACACACACACACACACCTACATTCTTGGGACATAACCTGTACGGGACTCACTCCCCAACCACAAAGGGGGTTAAAGATATAATTTTCTCTTTTTACGCTGCGCGTTTCTCGAATTACGAAGTCTTGTATTTCTTTTCCGCTGCGCGTTTCCCGCACTACGAAGTACTGTAAATATATATATATATACACCGTGTTACTCCTTATATGCCAGTTTATTCAGTAAACTATATAATTTATAAAATCCACGACGGTGCTGGAGTATATTTATTCCCTAGTGCGGGGAGACTGACCCGAGGTTCAATTTCAGCGGCTCCTCCGGGAGTGAGCGCTACACACGATAGTACGAGCGCAGCACGAATGAACGACCGCAAAGCGGTACCAGAAAAATAGCAGGGTAATGGTATATCAGCGAGGTGTACGTTAGCAAGCCGGGGTTAGACCAGTAGATTCGTGCAAGGTCACAATATAAACGCGGTACAGATAAAGGGAAAAGCGGAAAGAATCGTCAATCAATAGTCTAGGTCAGATACACAATACGAGGTCCTCAGAAAATACTGAAGTCAAAATACCAGAATTCAATGTAGCAATAGAAAGCTCAGAGTGGATACCACGGCACCTAAGCAACCTCTTGCGCCCTCTTTTAAACTCGGTGACCTCTCACGTTCCTGCTAGGCCCTGCCCCTTCAGACGCTGGCCGGCCATTAACCCTTGAGGGTCTGGAATCAACCTGAGAGCCAGAAGGTAAACCAGATCCCCCAGACAACACTGCTGGGGCGAAGGACATCACACCCGGGGACATTTAAAAATGTCCTCGGATTTTATTTTTTGTAAAAATGTGTCGCCTTACCTTAGCCTGGTGGTCAGTGGGGGCTCCCTGGATCCTGGTTGTGGGGGGGTCTGCCGTGGCCGCAGGTGCAGTGGCTCCCTCCCTGCGCTGCCTGTCTCTGCCACATGCACCCGGGCGGCTAGCCCGCACAGTCGCAGCTCTGTCATCCGGTGATTGTTCCTCTGGAGAGAGTAGTGGCAGCTACTCATCTCACCCTTACTTCTACACTCCTTACTCGTATCCAAGCTATGCAAACTACAGCTCCCCCTGAGACTCCTTCTGACAAGTTGTTTGTTCCTGACGCAGAAAGGAACTACTCTCATGTTATCATGCCTCCAAGCCAGCTGGTCACCTGGTATAAAAAGGACATTGTCAGCCCTTACACAGATGTACTGGTGGCCAGACATTGCCAAAGATGTGAGGGAATATGTACAGGCATGTGTGGTATGTGCACAATCCAAAGCCTCTGCTCACTGTCCTGCAGGGCTATTGCAACCACTAGCCATCCCTGATAAACCTTGGTCACATATTTCTATGGATTTCATAGTTGATTTGCCACCTTCTGAAGGGCATACAGTGATTTTGACCATTGTTGATCGCTTTACTAAAATGGTTCATCTGGTTCCTCTCTTGAAATTGCCAACATCTAAAAGTCTAGCCAACATATTTGCCGAGGAGGTATTCAGATTGCATGGTTTGCCTCATGAAATTGTCTCTGATCGAGGTCCCCAGTTCATCTCTAGATTTTGGCGAAATTTCTGTTCACAGTTGGGCATTAAAGTATCATTTTCATCTTATCATCCACAGTCTAATGGAGCTGCCAAACGTGCTAATCAGTCTAGTGAGAATTACATTCGCAGCTTCTCTTCTCAAGGGCAGGATGATTGGGTATCTTTACTTCCTTGGGCTAAATTTTCTCTGAACAGTAATGTGAATGCCTTGTCTGGTCACTCCCCGTTTTATGTTGCCCATGGTTTCCAGCCTACCTTTTTGCCATCCCCTAGTTCTGACCCTGGTCTTCCTGACTTGGACTCCTATGTTCAGTCTCTTCATAAAGTGTGGAATCTGGTATGTTCCAACGTCTGTCACGCTGCAGTCCAACAAAAGACCTTTGCAGATAGGCATAGGCGGATGGGTCCTTCCTATGTTCCAGGCCAGAGAGTCTGGTTGTCTACCCGTAACATTAAGTTACGTGTGGCATCGATGAAATTTGCTCCGCGGTATATTGGTCCATTCAAGGTCCTAAGACATATCAATGAAGTCAGTTATGCACTGGACCTACCTCGTACCCTCTGTATACCTAATACCTTTCACACCTCCTTGTTGAAACCCCTTCTGTGCAATCGGATCACCACTGTCATTCCTCGACCTCGTCCTGTACTGGTCCAGGGACAAGAAGAATTTGAGGTCCAGTCCATTGTTGATTCTGGTCATTCCCATGGTGGTCTTCAATATTTGGCGCACTGGAGAGGGTATGGCCCGGAGGAACTCTCATGGGTTCCGGTTTCTGATCTCCATGCCCCCCGTCTGATCCGTGCCTTTCACCGCTCTCATCCCACTGCCCCGGGATCTCGGTGCCCGGAGGGCACTCGTGGAGGGGGGGTACTATCATGCCTGCTGGTGCTCCTGCAGTGCGGCCTTCCCAACATAGAGGATGCCAGTCTCTGAATCAGGCCACTTTGAATGCTGCACCTGATCAGGGATCTATGCCTTTAAATATCAGTCACTGACTGTGCTCTGAGCCCTGACGTGGTTTTTTCTAGCCCTCAGTGCGTATCTTCTAGCTCCTGCATTTGATTTTCTGGTTTGACTTCTGGCTTGTATATTTGACTGTGGTTTCTGTGTTCATCCCTTGGCATATGTTTATCTTGTGTACTGACCTCTGGCTTGTTATTACTACGATATCTCTCCTGTCCCTGATCTGTTCTTCTATGTATTTTAGATTAGTACCTGGCCATTCTAAGGACCAGCTTCTCAGATTAGGGTTTTTTTCTTGCCTTTCTGGGTTTTTTCTGCGTGCTGGGTGACTCTATATCAGGGGTGGGCAATTACGGCCCTCCAGATGTTTTGAAACTACATTTCCCTTGAGGCTCTACAAACCTAATGAGCAGTCAAGCATCATGGGAAATGTAGTTTCAAAACAACTGGAGGGCCGTAATTGCCCACCCTTGCTCTATATCCTTACATCAGGCAGCAGAGTCCTCTTTGATGTTCAGCAAATATAAACCTGTGGCTTACAATATACCTCCCAAGATCCGTAATAAAGAGGTTGAAGAGATTATTTTTATTAAGGGTGATTTGAGGCTGTGATTATCATTATACAGGCTTTACAAAGACAAAAGAACACACAGAAAACACAAATTGATCTATTACCATGATGTTGCGATGATGTATGTTCTGTGTAGGAATTTAATATACAGAAGAAACATATAACAATTACCTATAAAAGTTCTAAAAAGCAAAAAGAGGAACACAGAATTGTTTCTAACCTCTAGAGCCATCGATCCTGCGGTGTGTCTTTCGTCTTCAGAAATGAAAGTTACTGCATACATGTGACTTCCTTTTACCTTTGGCCATTCACCCCTCCCACCAAGAATGACAGAGACGCCTTATACAAGTGGGTAAAACACATTTAGTGTGACAATGACAAAAAATCGCAATAATACAATAGAGATGGCACACCTGAATTCTATAAGAAGTAAAAATAATTCTTTATTGAATACAACAAACAATAGCTGTCCTACGTCAACAGAGCAAAAAAAATAATAAATAAAACAATATCAGACTGTCACAAGGTACAGATGTTAACACAAATTATATAAAAAAATGTGTGTATATATATATCGGTCAGCCTTTTAAATGGTCAAATACATTTTTTGTTTTAAAACTTTGTGCGTGTGCAGCCGCTCTCTAAGACTAGATAGATAGATAGATAGATAGATAGATAGATAGATAGATATAGAAAGTCTTAGAGAGCGGCTGCACACGCACAGAGAAAGTTTTAAAACAAAAAATGTATTTGACCATTTAAAAGGCTGACCGACGTTTCGTTTCACTCAGGAACCATTCTCAAGGTAACCTACAAGGTGTGTAAGCTGTTTATATACATACAAAAATGCAGTGCTTACCTAAGACTTTACCTTTACCTAAGACTTTACCACCTTTGATCAGCTATGCAAGAGGAAAGAACCTGCGAGATTGGCTAGTGCATACAGATCCTGTGAAAGCATATGATCTTTCGCCCTCCCTTCCACAAGAAAGGCTGTTTCAGATGCACCGGTTGTGTTACTTGTAATCACATGTATCCATCGTCCACCTTTGCACATCCCCACACTGGCCATAAATATAACATAAAACATCGTGTAGCGCTCACTCCCGGAGGAGCCGCTGAATTTAACCTCGGGTCAGTCTCCCCGCACTAGGGAATAAATATACACCAGCACTGTTGTGGATTTTATAAGTTATATAGTTTACTGGTCTCAAATAAACTGGCATATATAAAGCAAGCATGGTGTGTGTATATATATATATATATATATATATATATTTACAGGAATTCGTAATGCGAGAAACGCGCAGCGGTAAAAAGGAAATTTTAACCCCTTCGTTGCCGAAGTGTAAGTCCCGTACAGGTTGTGTCCCAAGAAGGTGTGCGTGTATGTGTGTGTTGGTACCCGGGTACTAGATTCAACTGGCCAGTGAATGAATTCAATGTGTCTTCGACTAGTCACGTTGGGGCCCTGTAGATTTAGGCAAACTGCAGCGTGCTTTGTTAACTTTACTGTGGCCTGGAAGGCCTCTCACCCATCCGCCAGATAATCTGCACCCCTGCTTGACCCCTGCCACCGGATCCGCTTGTCTTGCTTGTCTGTCTTTGCAACAAGATTCTCAGTTCACCGCCTGCACTCCTATTAGATCATCGCGGTCTCTTAACTCGGGGTCCTTCTGCAGCTCTGTATCTGTGTAAACTTCTCAGCGGTGGATTACTAGGTCTCTGGCAAGTCACTGAAACCGATCCCCAGTGTCCGCAAGGCAGCACCTGCGCTCTGGCCTGGTCACAATCGCTCCCTGTTTCACGTGCGTCTTGCTCTGTTCACCCCTTGGCGCACACTGGCTCTCCTCCAGACGAGGTTGCGGATGTCTGTCTGTTCTCCCCACCCACTTCCTGTCTCTGCCCCAAAGCATGCTGGAAAACGTAGTCCCAAAGTGTCCAGTACAGTTTACATTGCGCTTGTCTCCCCCTGGTGGCCAGAAATGAGTAATTACAGCAACAGAACTAAAACCGCGCTATACTCTCTCCCTCCTAGAACTCCTTGGGTCTCTCCAAGGAGGTGTAACCGTTACATTACATTCCAACATTACATCAGTAAATATATATAGGCTCAGCAGCAAACATACAATGGGTTAGGTATACGTCCTCAAGTTTACTCATGCTTCTGGCTACCTCAGCTAACATAGCAGACACTTCGGGCAACCTTTGCACTGTGGTAACAGCCTCTTCAGTGCTATGTCCTGGTGAGTCGTAGGTGAGTCTCTGAGGGGGTTGGACAGAATGTTTCGGTTCTGGCTCAATCAGCTCCTCTTCAGGCGGAAGTACTACAGGTACGGGTTCGGTTCTTTCGTCCACAACTGGAACAGACATCTCTTCGGAGTATGACCCTTCCAGTGAAGGCATAGAACTATAATCATAGGACGCGTTTTCAGGAACTATAGGAATTTCAGAAGTTTCAGGAATTTCCAGCTGGAATTCTGGAACCTCAGGCCTCAGGTTACTTTCCCACCATTCGGGAACTGGAATGACCTCTTCAGACTCTGGTGAAAGCACCCAATCCAGACAAAAGCTTTCTTCCTCACTATCCCCAACAACCCGTGTCTGCTGAGACCGAGTAACGGGAGTCAAACGTGGAGCAGGCGGAGGCGGGTTCGGCAGAGAAAGTTCTTCTCCAACTGGTATCCTTACAGTTTCCCTCAAAGGTAGCAGATGATTACGGTGCCAGTTTTTAAGAGGCCCAGCCTTTCCATCGGTCGAATTTGGTAAACTGGCCGACCCGGCAGTTGCTTGCAGACAATGTAGACTTGAGAACTCCATCTATCCGCCAACTTATGCCTGGCAGAAGCACCCAAGTTCTTCAACAAAACCCTATCACCGGGTTGTAGATCCTGTATCCGAACTTTCAAATCGTAGTTTCGCTTATTCCTCTGACCTCTGGGAACAGGGAACAAACGAGCCTGTTCAAACGCAGCGGCCAAATTCCTCTGAAGTCTATACACATAATTCCTATGAGAGGCTACAGACGTCTGATCCAGAGATAGCCCGAACGCCAAATTGACCGGCAGTCGAGCTTCCCTTCCGAACATAAGATGGTACGGTGAGTATCCAGTAGCGTCACTCTCCGTACTGTTGTATGCATGTACTAGCGTGGCTATGTGACGACTCCAGCTCTGCTTCTCTGTTTGATAATGTCCCCAACATATTTAGCAGAGTGTGATTGAACCTTTCTGGTTGAGCATCACCTTGAGGGTGATATGGTGTAGTTCGGGTCTTCTGAATTCCCAGCAGTTCCAGTAATTGCCCTACAAGCCGGCTCTCAAAGTCTCTACCCTGATCCGAGTGTATTCTCCTTGGCAGGCCATAGTGAACAAAAAACTTTTCCATTAAAACCTTCGCCACAGTAGGAGCACGTTGGTCTTTCGTAGAAAAAGCTTGGGCATAACGCGTGAAATGATTAGTCACCACTAAAATATTTCCCTGCCCACTAGCATCCGGCTCTAAGCACAGGAAATCAATGCACACCAAATCCATGGGTCCTTGACTTTGTAGGTGGCTCATAGGAGCAGTTCGGGTGGGTAAAGTCTTCCTTTGGATACACCTCAGACATGAGTGGCAGTAACTTTCAATTTCAGGTCTCATGCAGGGCCAATAGAATCGGTCTCGCACCAGCTTAAAAATTCTCTCTGCACCTAAATGTCCATGGTCATCGGCTTCTGCTTCAATCCCTCCCTTGACCCGGCGTTCTGCTCCTTGACATAAAGCTTGCACCCCATTTGGAGTTAACAGAGTCCATTCTGTAGTGTAGGGTCTTCTCGACAAAGCATCGACATCTCGATTATTCACTCCAGGGCGATACTTCAGGCTGAACCTAAACCCTGACAGAGCAGCCAACCACCGATGTCCCGTTGCATCCAGCTTCGCAGTAGTAAGGACGTAGGTAAGAGGATTGTTATCACTTTTTATCACAAATTCGGCTCCATACAGATAGTCTTTCAGCTTGTCTACCACCGCCCACTTCAAAGCTAGGAACTCCAACTTGTGGGTAGGATAACTCTTTTCTGATGGCGTAAGACTCCGGCTCACATAGGCTACAGGCCTCAACAATCCACCATATTCTTGGTATAGGACTCCCCCTAGACCTTCTCTGCTGGCATCCACATGCAATTCGTACGGCTTATGAGGATCAGCGTAGGCCAAGACAGGAGCTCGAGTTAGACTCTCTTTCAGCTTCATGAACGCACCTTCGCATTGACTAGTCCATTCTCCTTGGATAGATTCTCGAGCCTTCCTTGGCCCTGGAGCCTACGAATTTCGGTCAGAAGCCTTGTGGCCTTCTTCTGCGTCTTCCTTCTGCAGGAGCTTGTTCAGTGGTTGAGCTATCTTGGCAAATCCTCCTACAAATCTTCGATAATAGGAGCAGAACCCCAAGAAATATCTAAGTTCAGTAACATTTCGGGTCTAGGCCAGGAAGCTACGGCTTCCAACTTTCGAGGATCCGTTGAAACGCCTTCTGCTGAAACATGTCCCAGGTATGTAACGGAAGGTAAACAGAATTAACACTTCTCCAGAGACAGTTTCAACCCCTCTTCATGGAGCCGCTTCAAGACCTTCTCCAACCGTTGCTCATGTTATTCCAAAGTCTTTCCAAACACAATTATATCATCCAGATACACTAACACTTCGATCAGGTTCATGTCCCCGACTGTCTTCTCCATTAACCGTTGGAACGTGGCTGGAGCCCCCGTAAGGCCTTGAGGTATTCTGTTGAACTCAAAGAACCCCAGTGGGCAGATGAACGCAGTCTTCTCTTTGTCTTCAGGATGCATTGGTATCTGGTGATACCCACTTCGCAGGTCTAGTACACTAAACCATTTTTCTCCAGACAAATACTGTAAGGCATCTTCTATCCGAGGAGTGGCATATTGATCTGGGATTTAGCGTGCGATAGTCTATGCATAGGCGGACAGAACCATTCTTCTTCCGAACCATCACTATGGGAAAAGCGTACGGACTCCTGGACTCTTGAATCACCTTAGTTCTTTGCAGTTCATTCAGCTGTTCTCTTAGATCATCCAAGTCTCCCAGCGGAACTCGTCTTGACCTTTCTCGAAATGGCTTATCTTCCTGCAGTCAAATGCGATGCTCGGTACTCTTAGCTAGGCCCACGTCCAACTCATCCTTTGAGAACAAGTCCCTCCATTTTAGGACCTGGGACTGAAGATGTTTCTTCCATTCAGGCAAGATAGGTTCTATCCCAAGGACGCTCCCGTCAGCTGGAATCTCTTTATCCGCTCCCCCTCCTAAATCGGTAGGAGAGCGAGGCGTAGCAGACGCCACTTGCCCAATAGGCATTCGTGCTTTCAGGATCACTGGAGTATCCGATACATTACATACACTGACTGAGACTCTTCCTCGTGTTCGTTTCAAAGCTTTTGTGGAGATTATTTCAGGGATTACTTCTACTCCGGCTTCACTCCCATGATTGAAATCAGTTTCCAGTACCACATAGGACCTGGTTGCGATCCGTTCAACTTGATTGAAGCCCGGAAACTCGCCACTTCTCCTGATTGCAGAACCTTTTCTGTTCCTCCCAATCTCCAGAGGCGCCCCACTTCGGCAGGTACCTTCTGTTCTTCGACCATTCGCTGATAGACTGGAAGTAACATCAGGTGTACTCCCCTGGTAGAACCCTCTTCCAGTACTATAGGAGTCAGGAGACATTGCACCAGATCAGTATTCGTCCCCACTATCATTGAACTTCGGTTGGCCCCTGAAGGCCGAGGACACACAATGGCCAATGCATCACAACCTCCAGACTGGCTGATGACTTTGGATCCGATCTCTAATTTCACCTGTAGATATCCGTCATAAGGAAGTTTCTCAGTTCCGATACCCCAGATTTCAAGGTCCTTTAACTTCTGTAGAGGTATGTGTTTCAAGTGCTTCTCATAGAAGTCTCGGTAGATCAATGTCACTTGAGCCCCTGAGTCCAACAGAGTTTTAGTATAGACTCCCTCTACTTGGATTGGAACGATGGGAGAAGGACCTATCAGCTGGTCAGGAAAATTTGTCGTAGTAGCAGGAAGTTTAGATCCCGTTTGCTGTACCCTGGCCTTCTTCTTGACCCGTGTAGGTTTTGAGTGTGCATTGCTTCCCCATGACGTAGGACCGGATGCTAAGGGAGTAACTCTTTCAGTCCTGGTAGGCTCATCAGTTGGCAAAACTTTGGGCCTTCTTGGCCTTTCAGTCCTGGCTTGATTTCTGGAGCAGTCTTTAATCATCGGGCACCTAGTTTGCTCCTTCACTTGGGGCCCTCTGGCGTTTCCCGCCGGTGAGGTAGATAGCAGCCCTTCCAAGGCTTTTAAAAACTCGTCTACCCTATTTCCTTCAGGCTTTCGGCTTTTGCACTGTGCTCGGAAATGACCCATTTCCCCACAACTGAAACCTCTCTTTGAAGACGGAGACGCACTTGCTTGTGGTGATTCAGTTGAAGGACCCTGGCCACAGCAAATCCAGTTGTCCGCATATCAGTAAGGAACTTCTGCATATTGGTCTGTGTCTCTGCCACCTTCAAAATCACTCGGCACAGGTCCGTGTGTGACTGTTGCAATTCAGCTTGAGCTTCTTGCACTTTCTTAACAGTTTTGTGAATTTCACTGTATGTAAGAATAATTTGCTCTCTTGCAGCATTCTCTGTGGATCTAGGAACAACCAGATGCTCCTGTTCGCCACTTCGGATCCATAGGTGTCTAACGAATCATCTTCCGCTTGCAAACATTCGTTATGCCTCACGGGTTGTGCGTATGCTCTTTCTCCTCTCATAAGGGATTTCTCTTCAAGTAGAGCCTCTTCCTCTCTGACAGCTCGGATCAGTTCCAGGTATTTCAATTCTCAGTTACCTTCTCTGGTTCTCAGCTGCAGCATCACAGGATCGAGAGGTTGAGCGCCCCTCAGGATCTGCTGTATTCGGATTTTATCTATTTCGGCCGGTTCGGCCCCTCTCTTAAGAAGTATCTGGTGCAGAATCTTATCTAAGCGCCTCATATATTCAGTCATCCATTCACCTTTCCGCTGGTAAGTATGTTCATACTGGTACACGAGCTCCGCAACCTTTTCCGTTCGCCCAAAAACTTCCTGTAGTACGTTTAGGTATTCTAAAGCGGTGCAGTCTTGTTTGCTCAATTTTAGGTTTCTGACAGCCCCCCTGACAGGTCCCTTTAAGCTCTCAGTAATTCTTTGCTTTTTCTGTGCTTCGGGGACGTCCCACTCATCCAGAGCCTGCATCACCTGTTCTACCCATTCTTCGAAGGTTTCTTCTCCCGCCGGAGTTGGTACGTTTCCTGTAAAATTTCTCAACCGTCGATAACCAAAGTTAATGTGCGGAGGGCTTGTTCTTTGACATTTAGCCAGCAAATCTCCAATAGCCACTATAAATTCAGGCCCGATCATGGCCAGCAGACTGGGCGTGGGAACACTCGCGGGATCGCCACGTGGTGCACTTGACTGAATCAGTTGAACTTCCACCTCATCGGTCAGCTGCACGCTCACGCCCTGAAAACACACTGGAACACACTTTCTCCATTCAAAAAGAACATACGTGTGAGAGGTATCTGGGTTCGCTTTAATGTCCAGGATTAACCCCCGATGAGCTGGTGTCGCCACAGCCCGGCGAATCTGATCTTCGGCCCAAGTGTCTGCAGGAATATCCATGACTATGCATAATTCTGACTACTTTGCTCCTCACACCATTTGGCAGCAGTGTCTGGATCCATATTTAACCCTTTAAATGTGGTTTTTCCAGAGACTGGATCCCGGAAACGAGCCCCCACGTGTAGCACTCACTCCCGGAGGAGCCACTGAATTTAACCTCGGGTCAGTCTCCCCGCACTAGGGAATAAATATACACCAGCACTGCTGTGGATTTTATAAGTTATATAGTTTACTGGTCTCAAATAAACTGGCATATATAAAGCAAGCACGATGTATGTATATATATAATATATATATATATATACAGGAATTCATAATGCGAGAAACGCGCAGCAGTAAAAAGGAAATTTTAACCCCTTCATTGTCGGAGTGTAAGTCCTGTACAGGTTGTGTCCCAAGAAGGTGTGCGTGTATGCAGTGTTGATACCCGGGTACTAGATTCAACTGGCCAGTGAATGAATTCAATGTGTCTTTGACTAGTCACATTGGGGCCATCCGCCAGATAATCTGCACCCCTGCTCGACCAAGGACGTCTCTCCGCTCGATTTGGCTGGGACTCTGTGCCACCGGATCCACTTGTCTTGCTTGTCCATCTTTGCAACAAGATTCTCAGTTCACCGCCTGCACTCCCATTAGATCATCGTGGTCTCCTAACTCGGGGTCCAATCTGCAGCTCTGTATCTGTGTAAACTTCTCAGCGGTGGATTACTAGATCTCTGGCAAGTCACTGAAACCGATCCCCAGCGTCCGCAAGGTGCACTTGCGGTCCGGCCTGGTCACAATCGCTCCCTGTTTCACGTGCGTCTTGCTCTGTTCACCCCTTGGCGCGCACTGGCTCTCCTCTGCACAAGGTTGCGGATGTCTGTCTGTTCTCCCCACCCACTTCCTGTCTCTGCCCCAAAGCATGCTGGAAAACGTAGTCCCAAAGTGTCCAGTACAGTTTACATTGCGCTTGTCTCACCCTGGTGGCCAGAAATGAGTAATTACAGCAACCGAACTAAAACAGCGCCACAATCGGATTACATGCCAAACGGAATATGTGGTTTATCTTATCACATGCCCTTGTGGATTGGCGTATGTGGGCAAAACAGATTTGACCCTAAGGGATCGCATACGAGGTCATCAATCCTCTATTAACACGGCTTATAGAGATGGAATCACCGACAAACCAGTCGCCAAGCACTTTCTCAGTTTACAACATCGCTTAACCTCATTGAGATTTGTGGGGATTGATCATGTCCTCCCTCCATCCCGTGGAGGCAATCGCTCTCAACTGCTTCTCCAGCAGGAAACCTTCTGGATAAAGACGCTAGACACAGTATCACCAAGGGGTTTAAACGAGTATATATCATATACGTGCTTCCTTTCAGAACGATAAAGCTAAAATATTGGGACTATTGTATTTAAGACTGGTGCAAAATAGTTGTTAGCTGCGTATGGTATAGTCCCCTTATTGCTAAGTTTAGCTAAGAATTACTATGCATTATCCTTATTAGGTTAAAGATTTATACATATGTGGGGGCCTCTTGGGGTTATTTCCTATATACTCATGTTCCATTATTATAGATACGCATGTCATAGGGGCTTTGTATAATTTAATGAAATATTTTTTGTAATAAGTGGACATTGGACTGAAGGCGTGTGCTATATAAGTTTAAAGTCCTCCGTCTGTTATTTGTTATTGTTTTTATGTTGCCAAGACAACGCATCGAGCTGAGCATTCCGTGTCGTCACACATAGTGACGTACACTGGACCTTCCCATGACTCAGTAGGTTCACCTGTAATGCCTAATTGTCATGGGCGTTTTCTTAGGTAAGCAATGCGTTTGTGTATGTATATAAACAGCTTACACACCTTGTAGGTTACCTTGAGAATGGTTCCTGAGTGAACCGAAACGTCGGTCAGCCTTTTAAATGGTCAAATACATTTTTTGTTTTAAAACTTTCTCTGTGCGTGTGCAGCCGCTCTCTAAGACTTTCCATATTTACCATGTTCTGTGGCTTGCACCCCTTTGTTTATTAGAAAATTGGACTCTTTACAAGGAGCTACAGTAACACAGATCTGTTCTAAAAATATATATATATATATATATTATTCAGAGCGGCCAAACTGATATTTGAAGCAACGGTCTACACTTCTAGGCTCAAAGAGTATCCAGTAGACCACATACACAAAAAATACCTCACTGCAAGAAGCACCGGGTGACAAAGTAATAAATAGAAGCAGCTAATTCATAATATGGGTCAGCACAAACCAACTCCCAGATGCAGAGGCAAGGTTCTCAACGTTTCAGCGAGAGTTCGCCTTTATCAAGGGATACTGTCATACTCCCTGTGTAGCTGGTTTATAAATGGAGTCCCATTAGCAGAAAAAAAAATGTAGTTGGCGTTCGCCAGGTGCAACAATCTGATTAACTAGCTGTTAAAAGGAAACTGCATATGCTGCTAGCAGCTGTGGAACCAACTCGGCGCCATATACTGACGTCGTTTGGTCCGCCTCATATGAAACCAAAAGGAAAAAGGGGGCTTTAAACTGCACTTGCGCACAAGAACAACAGACGTAAAAAAAAGAGAAACTCGTCTGCAAATGAGGAACACAAGTTCTATATTGACACTGTAACCAGTTGTGTCAATTAAATGAAGCTCTCAGAGGTGTACCTGTAAGAAAATTGTAGTAACACACAGCATACAGTTGTGTTCAAAATTATTCAACCCCCACTGAAATTGAGTGTTTTGGCCAGTTTGACATTGATTTTGATCATTCAGTCATCTTGCTTACAATTAAATCAAAGAGGCACGTGTAGGTCAGACAAATATAACATAACATTTATAATGAAATAACCACAAATGTCTTTTCTGTGCTCAGATCATTATCAGTTTTATTCAACCCCCAAGTGACATTCAATCTTAGTACTTAGCTTTTAAACGTGAAGCATAGCTTGACACAAGTGTCTTGCAGCGATCTACGGGTATCTTCGCCCATTCGTCATGGGCAAAAGCCTCCAGTTCAGTCACAATCTTAGGCTTGCGCACTGCAACTGCTTTCTTTAAGTCCCACCAGAGGTTCTCAATCGGATTTAAGTCAGGTGACAGCGATGGCCACTCCAAAATGTTCCAGCCTTTAATCTGCAACCATGCTCTAGTGGACTTGGAGGTATGCTTGGGATCATTGTCCTGTTGAAAGGTCCAACGTCTCCCAAGCCTCAGGTTTGTGACGGACTGCATCACATTGTCATCCAATATCTCCTGGTACTGAAGAGAATTCATGGTACCTTGCACACGCTGAAGCTTCCCTGTACCTGCAGAAGCAAAACAGCCCCAAAGCATGATTGACCCCCCCCCCGCCATGCTTTACAGTAGGCAAGGTGTTCTTTTCTTTATAGGCCTTGTTCTTCCTCCTCCAAACATAGCGTTGATCCATGGGCCCAAACAGTTCTAATTTTGTTTCATCAGTCCACAGAACACTATCCCAAAACTTCTGTGGTTTGTCCACATGACTTTTGGCATACTGCAGTCGACTCTTCTTATTATTTGGAGACAGCAAGGGGGTGCACCTGGGAGTTCTGGCATGGAGGCCTTCATTACGCAGTGTGCGCCGTATTGTCTGAGCTGAAACTTCAGTACCCACATCTGACAAATCTTTTCTCCGTTCCTCAGCAGTCACATGGGGACTTTTCTCCACTCTACGCTTCAGGTAGCGCACAGCAGTCGAAGTCAGCATCTTCTTTCTGCCACTACCAGGTAGCGTTTCAACAGTGCCCTTTGCCTTGAATTTGTGAATGATGCTTCCTATGGTCTCTCTTGGTATGTTTAACATCTTTGCAATTTTCTTATAGCCATTGCTCTACCTGTGAAGAGTAATTACCTCTTCTCTTGTCTTCCTGGACCATTCTCTTGACTTCACCATGTTTGTAACCACACCAGTAAATGTCTAGAAGGAGCTGAGTATCACAGTCATTTTAAAGCTGCCTAATTGGTGCTTATTATGCTTTATTGCTGCTTCGTGACATCCACAGGTGTTTTCAATACCTGATTGAAAACACATGAATGAACCTCTGTTCTTCAGAGTGGTAGTCTTTAAGGGGTTGAATAATTGTGTCAATGAAGAATTCACAAAAGAAACATTTACTACTGTATTACAAAACCAATTGATGACATTTTAGTTGCATATGGTTCTTTAAAAAGTCCTTGTAGGATTTCATTCTGAATACAATTACAAATGTACACTAAATTCCCTAAAACCCTTTACAGTATTAGGGGTTGAATAATTTTGAACACAACTGTATATGTCCTGCCATGTCATTGCCTACAACCTCCACTGACAGGGATGATGCTACAGTAATGGGTGTACCAGATGCTTCCTCGGGATGCTGTCACATTCTATCAGTTGAAGATTTACGCAGTCAGATTACGTTGCCCCAACAGCTGCAGCGTAAAAAAAATATAGTCCCAATCATCCCCAAGCACAGCGTCTAAATGCCAGCTTAGCAACATTACTCGCATTACAGCTGCTGCCTTTCCAGCTGGTGGACTCTGCTTCCTGCTGTGAATTTGCTGAATGTGCTGTACCACAGTGGCAGGTTCCAAAATGTAATTTCTTTTCACGGAAGGCCATTCCAGCACTATACCAGCACGTGGAAGACAATGTTATGGAGTCATTGGGAAAGGCAGTCAGCAGCAAGGTGCACATGACTTTAGACACGTGGTCCAGCAAGCATGGACAGGGCCGTTACATTTCCTTCACGACACACTGGATAACTCTGATTGAAGCTGGGAGGGATCCAAGACAGGGCTCTATGCTGGAGCTGGTTCATCCACCACGCCGCTAGAAAGCTGCTTGTATGAGGTCTGTCTGCTCCACCACCACCTCTTTCTCTTCCTCCTCCTCCTTCTCTGGCGAAGAGGCAGTTAAACCGACGCGTGACAGGGGCTAAGCAATGGCTCAAGCAAAAAGATGCTATACTGTGCTTGGGCTGGTTTTGTTTAGGGGACCGGAGCCACACCAGGCCAGAAATTCTGTCAGCTCTGCAGGGGCAGGTGCAGAGATGGTTAGCACCGCGCCAGCTTCAGCTGGGAATGGTCATCTGTGATAATGGCAACAACCTTCTCTCTGTCCTACGCCAGGGTAAGTTGACGCATGTACCATGCCTAGCACACGTTCTAAATCTGGTGGTACAGCATTTCCTAACCAGGTACCCAGGGCTGGCAGAGCTTCTCAGCCAGGCCAGAAAAGTCTGCAGCCACTTCAGATGGTCATTCCCAGCAAGTGTTCGCCTGGCATAAATTCAAAGAGCATTCCACCTTCCCACAAACCGTCTGATCTGTGACATGCCCACCAGGTGGAACTCGACATTAGCAATGCTGCAGCATCTGCACAAGCAGCAGAGGGCCATCAATGAGTACCTGTGTGAGTATGGCACAAGGACAGGTTCAGGTCAACTTGTTTCCCCCCCCCGCAGTGGCTGATGATCAAGGATGCATGCACTGTACTGTCACCATTTGAGGAGGCAACGAGGATGGTGAGCAAGGACAGTGCATGCATCAGTGACACAATTCCTTTAGTGTTCATGCTGGAGCGCACTCTGCGGGGAATTATAGATGTGGCACTAAAGGCAGAGCAGCGGGAGGATGAATAGGCCTTCCCTAGCTCTCAAGGCCCAGTCTTAGTAC
>RXON01002178.1:0-32860 GCA_009667805.1 Leptobrachium leishanense | reverse complement strand
CGAGCACAGTCTGAGCGCGTTCTGTGTTTGTGCATAACGGACGGACGTACTGACAGAAGATATTGTAGACGCCGCACAGTTCCTTATTCTTGACGGATGTAGAAGAAAAAGGGAAATATGAGAAACCAAATTAATTTGTTAATCCACAGCAGGAAGACAGGTACAGTCAGCCAGACCAAAATAACATCTGAACGTCTGAAATGCGCTGCGTCTGATGTCCCATCATAACGCACACACACAGGACGCTACGCGGACACGGCGCACTCTGTGCGTCTGTCGTAGTGGTTTTACATCGAGGCCTAAATGGCGTCCATTGTCACCTGCGTGGTGCGTGCGCATGTACTTCGTGTGTGGGTCTCTATTGGTCACAAAACAATGCTACGATGGATGTTAAAATGTGCAGCGACACTAGGGATGAGCCGAACACTCCCCGAGTTCGGTTCGAGCCCGAACTTCCCATTTGTTCGGGACCGAACCCGAACCCCCATGCAAGTCAATGGGGTTGAAAATTCGGTTTTTTGGAGTGCCCTCCAAGAGGGCATATATGCTACATATTTGACATAAAAGGTGTATGGGGGTCCGGGTAGTGCCCTGGGGGACAGGAAACAAGGACAAAAAGTTTTAAAAAAAACATTTTTAAAGGAACAGTGAGTTTTCCATGAAATAAGGGTTAAAAATAAAAACAAAAAATTCCTTCAAATATCGTGCCTAGGAGGTCCCCATAACCTGCCCGTGAAGTGGCGGATTTCTAGGATGTATAGAATTATGTAAAAACTAGACATGTGCATTTGTTTTAGTACTAAAACGATTTAGTCCGAATTTTGGGATAATTTAGTTTTCGTATGACTCAAGAGATACGAAACTGCTCAGTACAAAAAACGAAAGAAACTAAAATAAAATGCACTACATTTTAGTTTCAGTCCTTTTTGTGATATTACATTGATGAATGAAGGAGACCAGCAATGAAATGCAACATCACAAAGCTACGGAAATGGTTTGTATGCGTAATCCTTCCTGACCCCTACCCGAAAATCTGACCGTGATAGAGCTCCAGAATACTCACTCGCAGCACAGACAGCCAGTACAGGAGAGGAAACCTTTACTTAACCCTTGCATGTCTATGAGGCAGACAAGATGATAAAAGCAGCTGGAGAAGGAAAACATTGAAATAAATCACACTGAAAGTTAATGACAGAGGAGGGCTGGATAGTAAAAACCCCTTTATAACAAGCAGCACTGGGAGAAGAGAGGGACTTTATAAAACGTGTGTTATATCCCCTCCCGCTCTGCATAATAGGGGCTTAGGTCAGATACATTTTATATTATCTAGGAGCACCATTCCACTTTCCTCATCTATAATACACGTTTTATATATGGTCCCTCTCCTCTCCCAGTGCTGCTTGTTATAAAGGGTTTTTTACGTCTGATAAATTTAGTATACAGCTCTCACAGTTACTCTGTCATTATGAGCCTTCAGTGTGATTTATTTGAATGTTTTCCCTAGATTCAAAGTGCTTTATTTTATTATAAAAATCTATTTGCACCTGTCATCTCTTCTCTGAGCTTTCAGACCGATTCACGTTAATATTTTCCCTCTCCCCTGCTTTTATATTCCTGTGTCTCCCCCACAGAGATACAACGTTTAAGTAAAGGTTCCCTCTCCTGTGCTGGATAAGCATTGCATTCTGAAGTTCTGCACCCTCCACATGTCAATGCAGTAGGATGTTCTATACAGAGAGGGGCATTAATGAATGCAGGTGGATGTTGTATACATTATACAGAGAGGGGTATTAATTAATACAGGAGGATGTTCTATACATTATACAGAGAGGAGCCTTTTTTTTTAGCCCTTTAAATCCAGTGGCTGTAAGCGTTGAGATCGGCTGCTTGTTATATTATCTCTCAGTTCAATGTATCAGGCTCAGCTGTTACAGTAACTGACTGTAACAGCGCTCAGAGTTTCAGTAAAACAAAGAAATAATATTGTTCTAACCTTATATATAAAAATATTATTTACTAGTTTTACTGAAACTCTGAGCACTGTGATGAGCAGCAGTCAGTTACTGTAACAGCTTTGCCTGGCACATTGTGCTGAGAGTGAGTGATACTGTAACAAGTAGCGATCTCAGCCCTCTGAGGAGCCACTACAATAGTAATTGTATCCACTGGTTTTCGGATGAATGAAATTAGTTTTCATACTAAAGAACTGAAAACGACTTTCTTTAGCAACTAAATAAATTGCATTTTAGGACTAATCCATTAGTTCAAAACGAAATTTTGTGCTGTGCACATGTCTAGTAAAAACCAAAAAATGACATTTCAAATGACGGTAAATGCTTTTCCTTTAATCTATCCATAAACAACTGCTTGGGGCGGCAGTCTGTATGAAAAGAGGAGACCTTTTCGGACACGCAGAAAAAGTTTACTGATTTTTTGGCGGTGAAAAGCAGGAGAATGACTGGAGAATGGAAAATTCTAGACCAAATAGCCGATTTGGAAAGTGAGATAAATGGGAGAATTTTTCTGGTTTGGCTATTTTGACGTAGAATTTTCCATTCTCCAGTCATTCTCCTGAGTTTCACCTTTCTCTGAATAACCCTGTCAGGGTTATTCAGAGAACGGTGAAGAGCAGGAGAATGACTGGAGAATGGAAAATTCTAGGTCAAAATAGCCAAACCAGAAAAATTCTCCAATTTAGGCTAGGGTCAGACTAGCGAATTTTTAACGTGCGTTTAGGCGCACTTAATCATGGCCACACTAGCAGCAAATGACGGGCAATGACGGCCAATATACGAAGTACGGTCGCACGAAAGTCCGGCTGCGCAACGCAAGTGGAAAATGAACGCATTTTTTCGAGAATGCAGAACCGCTACTACGGACGTACAGAGTGCGCTGCGTCCACTAGCGGCGTGTGTGCGTGATTTGGAGACATCAGACCCTGCTCATGTCCGGCCAACATAACGTCCAGACACCCAAAGTTTCCTGGTTTGGATCCGTAAAAAATCACGCACAAAAATGCGCATCGTATGACCGTTTTCGCGCAATCCGTGAAAAAATACGGCAATGCGTTCGGACGCACTTTTTGACGGTCGCTGCGAAAAATGCGTTAGTCTGACCCTAGCCTTATCTCACTTTCCAAATTGGCTTATTGGTCCAGATTGTTCTCTTTTCCTGCCATTCTCCTGGTTTTCACCTTTCTCTGAACAACCCTGAGAGAGAGGTGATAGCCAGGAGAACTGGCAAGAGAAGAGAACAATTTAGACCAAATAGCCGATTTGGAAAGTGAGATAAATGGGAGAATTTTTCTGGTTTGGCTATTTTGACCTAGAATTTTCACTTCTCCAGTTATTCTCCTGTTTTTCACCGCCCTCTGAATAACCCTGTGACTGTTTAATCCCGAGGTGAAAAATAACATTGCTTTAGATTTTTTCAAACACCAGTTAAATTCAGCATATTAGGATGTTTTAGGGAAATTAATTCTCAAATCTCAATCAGAAGCAGACACCACCCCACCCTCAGTATATTGTACAATGTAACAAATTGATTACCAGACTAAAAACACCTGGTGTTATGCCGTTTGTGAACAGAGGTCATTTAGAGTTGATAATCTTTCCACGTACACATTAGTTTTTAATTCAATATCTAATAAACCGTTGCTTATAATATTCTGCAGTAAGGAGTCTCTTTATTTCTAGATTTTTTAGTATTTTTTTACGCATTTTCTATACTTTTTTCAAAATTTCTTATTTTTTTTCGAACCCGAACTGAACACGCCCAAAAAGTTCGAAATTCGCAAACTTTCGAACTGCCAAAGTTCAGGTCGAACTCCGAACCGTCCGAACCCGAACAGCTCATCCCTAAGCGACACGGATGTGATTACTGCGTTCCCCTGACATTAGCTTAGAGGACTTTAGAGCGTCAGACAGCTCTTCAATCATGAGGGGGGATTCCAGGAGTTGAGCGGCAGGTGTAAAAGAATGTCTTAGAGCGCAGGCAGTGTCTGATACGAGGAATTAAGCCGCGTCCAGAGCTCTCTCTGTGCAGAGATTAAGTCAGAGCTAGACAAGTATTCCCGTATATCCCGGCAGACGGCTGCTTCGCCGTAGCCCGGCTCGGGGTCAGGGAGGTTATGCAGAGACACATAATAAGCGGCGATTGGATTTGGGCAGGGAGGCGTTGCACCTGCTGTTGGGAGTTCTAAATCTTAGCTATATAGGAGATGGCTTTGCATTTACGTAACATGCGTGCCGGGTGGGTAGCTCGATCTGAGGGGCAGCTTTATTTGCCAGAACACCGGCAAGCGACCGCAAGTATCCTGGCCGTAGCTAGCTCCTTTTGCACCCGAGGCAAAAACAGAAAATTGTGCCCCCCCCCCAACATAATTTTAAAAATCAGAGTCCCCGACCAGTGGCGCAGTGCTAAGCCCCTGGATGCTCCCCGCGACCAGAAGCAGCGGATCAGACCACCCTTTGTACCCTACATATATAGTGCACACTTAGTACATGTACAAATACAGTGCACACAGAATACATGCATGTATAGCAAAAGAACATATAGCATAATATACACCCCCCCCAGAATAATATACACAGCACTGAGCCCCCAGACTATTTTCCCCAGTTCACATGGATATTATTGACCCCAGCTCATATGGGTATATATTGCCCCAGCTCTCATGGATAATGCCCCAGCTCTCATGGATAATGCCCCAGGTCTCATGGATATTGCCCCAGCTCTCATGGATATTGCCCCAGCTCTCATGGATAATGCCCCAGCTCTCATGGATATTCCCCCAGCTCTCATGGATAATGCCCAGCTCTCATGGATAATGCCCCAGCTCTCATGGATATTGCCCCAGCTCTCATGGATAATGCCCCAGCTCTCATGGATATTGCCCCAGCTCTCATGGATAATGCCCCAGCTCTCATGGATATTGCCCCAGCTCTCATGGATAATGCCCCAGCTCTCATGGATATTGCCCAGCTCTCATGGATAATGCCCCAGCTCTCATGGATATTGCCCCAGCTCTCATGGATAATGCCCCAGCTCTCATGGATATTGCCCCAGCGCTCATGGATAATGCCCCAGCTCTCATGGATAATGCCCCAGCTCTCATGGATATTTCCCCAGCTCTCATGGATAATGCCCCAGCTCTCATGGATAATGCCCCAGCTCTCATGGATATTGCCCCAGCTCTCATGGATAATGCCCCAGCTCTCATGGATAATGCCCCAGCTCTCATGGATAATGCCCCAGCTCTCATGGATATTGCCCCAGCTCTCATGGATATTGCCCCAGCTCTCATGGATAATGCCCCAGCTCTCATGGATATTGCCCCAGCGCTCATGGATAATGCCCCAGCTCTCATGGATATTACCCCAGCTCTCATGGATAATGCCCCAGCTCTCATGGATAATGCCCCAGCTCTCATGGATAATGCCCCAGCTCTCATGGATATTGCCCCAGCTCTCATGGATAATGCCCCAGCTCTCATGGATAATGCCCCAGCTCTCATGGATATTGCCCCAGCTCTCATGGATATTGCCCCAGCTCTCATGGATAAAGCTCCAGCTCTCATGGATATTGCCCCAGCTCTCATGGATAAAGCTCCAGCTCTCATGGATAATGCCCAGCTCTCATGGATAATGCCCAGCTCTCATGGATAATGCCCAGCTCTCATGGATAATGCCCCAGCTCTCATGGATATTGCCCCAGCTCTCATGGATATTGCCCCAGCTCTCATGGATATTGCTCTCATGGATATGCCCCCCAGCTCATGGATATCGCCCCCCATGTCTCATGGATATCGCCCCCCATGTCTCCAGGATATCGCCCCAGCTCACCTCTCCTTGCCGGGGGACACTTGCTTCCTGCTTGAACGGCCGCTGACAGGAAATGCAGCCGCTCGCACTTCCTGTCAGCGGCCGTTCAAGCAGGAAGCAAGCGGGCTGGGCGCTTCACAGCTGTGAAGGGGCGCAGCCATGGCTCAAGACCTGCTGGAAAGCTGCGGGAACGCAACCTGTGTTCCCGCAGCATTCCCGCAGGACTCGAGCCATGGCTGCGCCCCTTCACAGCTGTGCCCGAGGCAGGCGCCTCACTCGCCTCGCCCTTCCTACGGCCCTGAGTATCCACATGGGTGTAAAAGAATGTCTTAGAGCGCAGGCAGTGTCTGTGATAGGAGGAATTAAGCCGCGTCCAGAGCTCTCTCCGTGCAGAGATTAAGAGATGCTCCGGCCTATGGGAGTCTTTGTGTAAAGGTTTCCAGCTCATGGATTTATGTTTAATTCTATATTTAACTGATAACATTTATTTCAAACATGGGATGCGAAGTTATGATAAAAGAATTTCAAGAAAAATCATTTGGTAATGTTGAGGTTAATCATTTTACTCTGTCACTGGGAATTCATCGCGTGGAGTAACTGCGGCCGTTATTATGAAAACAGACACCACGATCCCTTCTTTTTATTCGCGGCTTCATTTCTTTCTCTTTCTCTTTCTCTTTTTCTTTCCTGATCGTCGATTTCCCTCGTGTATTTAAGAATAAATTTCATCCTGTCGTTCCTTTCGCTCCTCGGGTCTCTCTCGGTCTCCATGCAGAAGTCGACTTCCTTCAGGACCTGGTAGAGAAAGCTCAGGATCTCCTTGTGTTTTCCCAGCACTCTCTGCTGATCTTCCTCTGTGTAGTTTTCGATGGAGTAGATCTGGTCGGCTCCCATGTCATTAAACACCGCTTGCTGCGCAGTCAGACCGCCGTCAGATTTATGGGTAAGGACAATAATGGGATTGATTCCTGGAGAAAGAGAATAAATTCTTATCAGTGAAATCATTAGCGACGCTGAATTAAGAGACGCCGAATAAAGCGAGTAAAGACAAAAACTGCAAAACAGCTTCACAGTCATGGAAAATGAAGCCGTATCACATGTAACGAGTATGAGGCATTTCCCAGTGTGTAATGCAGCAAAGCAGCAGATTGAGTAAAGCCTAGGTGGGGGAGGGGGTTAAAGCAAAGAGCAAATAATTAGGGGATATGAGAGTTTGAAATAAAGGAACGTTCTGTACTGAAAAGTAGTGTGTCCTTTTTTTGCCGTTATATAGTTGGGTAGATCCTGCGACGGCCTCTGCACAATCATTTATTTATTTACTTTTATCTCATGTTTTTCCCTCCATCACAACCCAAACAAGTACTTATTTATTTTTTCTTATTTCTGGGGATTTTACCTTTCCCCCTCACCACACGCTGCTCCATATTTTTGGCTCGGAGTCTCCTGAACCCCTGAAGGTTTTCTACATAACTTGTGTAGTGTAGGAGCCGCACATTGCGCAGAGCTTCAGGACTCACACACTTTACAATCACAAGTTTCGTAGTGCCTGCGCAGAGCGATGGATAGGAGCTGCACCCGCATGCACAGAGTGATGGATCGGAGCTGCACGCGCATGCACAGAGTGATGGATCAGAGCTGCACGTGTATGCACAGAGCGATGGATAGGAGCTGCACACACATGCACAGAGTGATGGATCAGAGCTGCACGCGCATGCACAGAGTGATGGATCAGAGCTGCACGTGTATGCACAGAGCGATGGATAGGAGCTGCACACACATGCACAGAGTGATGGATTAGAGCTGCACGTGCATGCACAGAGTGATGGATCGGAGCTGCACGCGCATGCACAGAGTGATGGATCAGAGCTGCACGTGTATGCACAGAGCGATGGATAGGAGCTGCACACACATGCACAGAGTGATGGATCAGAGCTGCACGTGCATGCACAGAGTGATGGATCGGAGCTGCACGCGCATGCACAGAGTGATGGATCAGAGCTGCACGTGCATGCACAGAGCGATGGATAGGAGCTGCACACACATGCACAGAGTGATGGATCAGAGCTGCACGCGCATGCACAGAGCGATGGATAGGAGCTGCACGCGCATGCACAGAGCGATAGATCGGAGCTGCACGCTCATGCTCAGATCTGCTCCATCGCTGCCTCTCTGAGAACGCTCACTACAGCGATTGGTCTCAGAGGGTGACGTCGCCCGCTCTCTGTGTGACATCACTAGTGACCGACAGCCGGGAAATTCAAAATCCCAACTGCTGGTGACACTGGGTGGGTGGGGGGGCTCCTCCAATTCACACAGCGTTTTCTACCAGTTAAACTGTGCAGGGATGGGGGAAGAAGGAGAGGGAGCACTCCTCACATCCTGACCACTTCAAAATATAAAGTGGTCAGGATGAGTAGAGCATCCCCTTAACCCCTTCACTGCTGAGCCATTTCACCCCTCTGTGCTGAGCTCATTTTTACTGGTTTTGCTCATCATGTTTAAACATGATTTGACGTCACCTTTTATTATATGACCCAGACATATTATACAGTTGTGTTCAAAATTATTCAACCCCCAATGCTGTAAAGGGTTTTAGGGAATTTAGTGACATTCGTAATTGTATTCAGAATGAAATCCTACAAGGACTTTTTAAAGAACCATATGCAACTAAAATGACATCAATTGGTTTTGTAATACAGTAGTAAATGTTTCTTTTGTGAATTCTTCATTGACACAATTATTCAACCCCTTAAAGACTACCACTCTGAAGAACAGAGGTTCATTCAAGTGTTTTCAATCAGGTATTGAAAACACCTGTGGATGTCACGGAGCAGCAATAAAGCATAATAAGCACCAATTAGGCAGCTTTAAAATGACTGTGATACTCAGCTCCTTCTAGACATTTACTGGTGTGGTTACAAACATGGTGAAGTCAAGAGAATGGTCCAGGAAGACAAGAGAAGAGGTGATTACTCTTCACAGGAAGGGCAATGGCTATAAGAAGATTGCAAAGATGTTAAACATACCAAGAGAGACCATAGGAAGCATCAATCGCAAATTCAAGGCAAAGGGCACTGTTGAAAGGCTACCTGGTCGTGGCAGAAAGAAGATGCTGACTTCGACTGCTGTGCGCTACCTGAAGCGTAGAAGTAAGAGTGGAGAAAAGTCCGTTGACTGTTGAGGAACTGAGAAAAGATTTGTCAGATGTGGGTACTGAAGTTTCAGCTCAGACAATACGGCGCACACTGCGTAATGAAGGCCTCCATGCCAGAACTCCCAGGCGCACCTCCCTTGCTGTCTCCAAAGAATAAGAAGAGTCGACTGCAGTATGCCAAAAGTCATGTGGACAAACCACAGAAGTTTTGGGATAGTGTTCTGTGGACTGATGAAACAAAATTAGAACTGTTTGGGCCCATGGATCAACGCTATGTTTGGAGGAGGAAGAACAAGGCCTATGAAGAAAAGAACACCTTGCCTACTGTGAAGCATGGCGGGGGGTCAATCATGCTTTGGGGCTGTTTTGCTCTGCAGGTACAGGGAAGCTTAGCGTCTGCAAGGTACCATGAATTCTCTTCAGTACCAGGAGATATTGGATGACAATGTGATGCAGTCCGTCACAAACCTGAGGCTTGGGAGACGTTGGACCTTTCAACAGGACAATGATCCTAAGCATACCTCCAAGTCCACTAGAGCATGGTTGCAGCTTAAAGGCTGGAACATTTTGGAGTGGCCATCGCAGTCACCTGGCTTAAATCCGATTGAGAAACTCTGGTGGGACTTAAAGAAAGCAGTTGCAGTGCGCAAGCCTAAGAATGTGACTGAACTGGAGGCTTTTGCCCATGACGAATGGGCAAAGATACCCGTAGATCGCTGCAAGACACTTGTGTCAAGCTATGCTTCACGTTTAAAAGCTGTTATAACTGTAAAAGGATGTTTACTACTAAGTACTAAGATTGAATGTCACTTGGGGTTGAATAAAACTGATAATGATGTGAGCACAGAAAAGACATTTGTGGTTATTTCATTATAAATGTTATGTATATTTGTCTGACCTACACGTGCCTCTTTGATTTAATTGTAAGCAAGATGACAGAATCATCAAAATCAATGTCAAACTGGCCAAAACACTCAATTTCAGTGGGGGTTGAATAATTTTGAACACAACTGTATATCCTTTTTTACAGCAGATTTATAATATATCATTATTATATGTCTACTTCATGTCCTGCCAGAATGCTATAACAAAAAATTTAAAAATATGTGAATTTCCATTAAAATTTCAATCATCTACAGCGTGTAGTATGATATTCTCCACATTTAATCATCCGAGCCTTTACAATTATATATTCAAGGGGGTACACTTGTGTGTTGTGTGACGTGCGTCACTTTGAACTTGGGGTACATGGGCCTAGAGATGTATTTGGTAGGTGCAGGCCTCAGGTTCTTTATTATTTCCCTGCCCTCTCTTATGTTGACCTCACCCTGTAACTGCAGGTTCCAGGGTGTTTGTGTAATCTGTGTTATGTGTGAATAATGTTATTGTCTATCTGTCTATCATTATGGTCTATGTGTATCTGTTGCTATCTGCTGATAGGATTACAGGGTGAGTTATATTAGCCTTTTCCAGTTTCCCCTCTCAGGAATGTGTTAATTATCTGTGCACATTGGAGTAGTCTTTGTTAATCTGAATTGTCAGTCAAACACTGCCATATTATCTGCTGTTTTAGACTATAATCCTGTTTACCATTAACAAACTGTCATTGTTCGAACCTGTTTAGAAATTTTGAAGCAATGTTTAGCTGACTGTTTGTAGCAGGTCTGATTATGTCTCACACTCCATGAAGCAAACTGAAGAAACTTCACAACATGGGAAACTCACAACATTTTCTAGGGGAGGGATTATCACGTGCTGTAAAATGCAAATTGTAAATGTGTTATTTTCTATTGGCTGCCACGCTACCATGGGACTGTATATATTTAACTCAATAAAGTGTTCAGTGTTGTTGCTGAAAAGTCCATGGTCTAAAGCCTTGTCTTATTTCTGGGGGATGATAGCAGGCTCTTTACGTGTCCCAGTCCTTAAACTTCATCTAAGGACTGGAAAAAGGCATGAACGACTGCTGGGGAGAGCACGGGGGTCCGGCAAGTAAGCGGCATTAACAGATGTGACCCAGTCGAGTTGCAGAGATTTGTAACAGTTTTTAAAAAAATTAGAAATACATGTATGAACTTGTTACTGAGGTCTGAATATATCTGTATAAATTTATCTGAAAGATACAGATTGAGAGGAAAACGAGGCAGCGAGACCGTGAGGTAGAAGCAATGGTGACTCCACTGATGTGAAACAGGTGCAGGAGTGTTTCCTTTAAAAGGAGGGAAGACAAGGATCTTGAGCCTTAAGAAGTGAGTGGCCAACCAGCAGTGAACCATTATTTGTGGTTATTTAGACACAGCAGAGCATTGTTATTGAATATTACATAATGACGTGCTTGATGCTCTTAGAATTCAGCCTGTGTATAGAGTTACCTGTTAGAGTTCTTGTGGTTTTCAGGATATTTTTATATGAATTAATTTCTTCTTTTGGAATGATGCGCTGTACACTGAGAATAAGAAAATACATATATTATTTAGTAATGAACAAGCTGAGAATAACAATAGAATATATAGAATATATTATTAAATGGGGTAGAACAAACAAGCGCAACATATGGTCTATTCACCAACTAACATTCATTCACTGAACGAGTGATAGATCTAGTTTTGCAAAAGTTGTCGAACTATTATGGTTCTAAGTATAACAAATCTGTGCTGAATTCCCTGTGACAGAAGACACTTGAGACTTGGGGTACACGGACCTTGTGCTGCCTCCAGGGCAGATGCTTTAGAAATGTTTGCAGTTGTAATTAGGGATTAGGGATTTTAAGTGGACATCCAGAGTTGTTTCCTGGAGCTTCATCCAAGATCCCCTACACCATCACGATCCCTAAGTCCTGTGTCTCCTCTCTCCACAGGTAGGACATTATCACCCATCATCCACAGTCACCCACATCTCATCTGATCGCCTGCATACTTTTGCTGGTAGGACATTATCACCCATCATCCACAGTCACCCACATCTCATCTGATCGCCTGCATACTTTTGCTGGTAGGACATTATCACCCATTATTCAGACACCCACATCTCATCTGATCATCTGATCGCCTGCATATTGGGTATTTTCTATTTTTTATTATATTTATTTTGTTTTTCTCCACCATTTGCTTTGCTAATTAGCATGTGAATCTCCTACCCCTATTGACACAGCCCATCCAGCTTCAGGTGTTGACTTTCCAGGTGTTTGACATTTTAACTGCCTGAATGCAATCAGCCCGCCCTATATAACTGCTATAGCAGGCTATTTGAGCCAGGCTCTAAGTGTCATTTGCAAGTGGCATTTTTAAGTGGACATCCAGAGTTGTTTCCTGGAGTTGCGGGACTGGAGGAAGGAACTGCACGGCCCACTTTTACTCTGGGTAAACGCACGTCTATATCATGCTTTCTCTCACGCTTCTATACTCTTTACTTCTACTTTTCTCCTTAAATGGAACTCCTGCCCCTCTACCACCGACCCCTACACTATCTGCATCTCTCCCTCCCTCCTCTCGTCCCACATGATGGCCTCGCATGAGCTCCTTTGTTTCCTCAGAACATGGTCTCCCTCTAACTCTCGCGCTGCCAATCACTCCCACTCCCACAAATCCCATTCCCACCTTCTCTTTCTCACCCTCCTGCTGCTACTCTCTTCAGGTGACATATCCCCTAACCCTGGCCCCCACAACACATCCAATACTTCCCTCTCATCCTATCTCCATCGCACATAAATCACCTCCCTGCAAGCCCAGCAACCTCATCCCCATAATCCCTCAGCGCCTGTCCTCTTTCTCCTGCGCCCTCTGGAACGCTCGCTCTGTGTGCAACAAACTCACAGCAATCCATGACCTCTTCCTTTCAAACTCCTTCAACCTCCTAGCTTTAACTGAAACCTGGATAACTCCCTCTGACACGGCCTCCGTTGCTGCTCTCTCACATGGCGGTCTACACTTGAGTCATACCCCCAGACCGGGTGAGAGAAATGGTGGCGGGGTCGGAATCCTGCTCTCTCCCACCTGCACCTACCAGCATCTCCCTCCACCCCATCCCTCTCCTTCTCCTCCTTCGAGACACACTGCATCCGCCTGTTCTCTCCTCTGGCCTCAGGGTGGCAGTCATCTACCGCCCACCGGGACCAACCTCCCAGTTCTTTGACCACTTTGCTACCTGGCTCTCTCACTTTCTGTCTTCTAATCTTCCATGCCTAGTTCTCGGGGACTTCAACATTCCCATTGACGATCCTTCCGCCCCTGCTGCCTCCAAACTTCTTTCACTCACGTCCTCCTTGGACTCACACAATCCTCCCTCCTCCCTACCCACCGCGATGGTCACGCTATTGACCTTGTCTTTTCCAACCTCTGCTCCATTTCTGAGTTCAACTGTCGCCTTTCCCCATCTCTGACCACCACCTTCTCTCTTTCAACCTATCTGGACTTCCTAAACACCCTGCTCCCCACCCGCACACACACTCGCAGAAATCTACAGGCTGTGGACCCCATCAATTCTCCAACCTACTTCACCACCTCCCTCATACCTCATCCTTCACCTGCCCTGATGCTGCCACTAATCACTACAACACTACGCTTATCTCTGCTCTAGACACTCTTGCTCCTCTTCGACTCTGTAAGGCCCCACGCCGCCAGCTTCAGCCCTGGCACACCCTCCAGACTCGCTACCTGCAAAGATGCTCCCGCACCGCAGAGCGTGCCTGGAGAAATCCCGCTCTGAAGCTGATTTTGTTCACTTCAAGTTTATTCTCCGGTCATACACCTCTGCCCTCCACTTGGCCAAACAATCCTTCTTCTCATCTCTTATATCTACGCTGTCCTCCAACCCTAAACGGCTCTGGTCCACCTTCAACACCCTCCTCTACCCACCTGCACCTCCCCCCTCAGCTGCCTTCAGCGCTCAAGAGCTGGCAGACTACTTCCTCAGTAAAACTTTAACTATCAGAAGCAACATCCCAACACAAAAGATAGTTATCTGCCACCTCCACTCCCACAGGTCCCATCTGCCACCCTCTGCCGCTTCCTCCCAACCACTGAGGAGGAAGTCAATTCCTTATTGTCCTCCTCACATCTCACCACGTGCCCGCTCGACCCCATTCCCTCACATCTAATTCCTCCCCTCTCCTCCTCCCTCACCCCTGCTCTCACACACATCTTCAAACCTATCTCTCTCCACTGGCTCCTTTCCATCCGCCTTCAAACACGCGCTAGTTACCCCTTTACTAAAGAAACCATCCCTAGATCCCAACTCTCCATCCAACTACCGTCCTGTATCCCTGCTTCCCTTTACCTCTAAGCTCTTAGAAAAACTAGTCTTCAACCGCCTCTCCATCTTCCTGTCCTCCAATTCCCTACTTGACCCCTGCAATCTGGCTTCCGTCCCCTACACTCAACTGAAACTGCCCTCACCAAAGTCACCAACGACCTCCTAACTGCTAAAAACACGGCCACTATTCTATTCTCATCCTGCTTGACTCTCGGCTGCTTTTGACACTGTTGACCACCCCTCCTTCTACAGACCCTCAACTCTCTGGGTCTCGGTGACACTGCACTTGCTTGGGTTGACTCCTATTTATCCAACAGGTCCTTCTGTGTGTCCTTTGCTGGTACTCCTCCTCCTCATTGCCTCTATCTGTTGGTGTACCTCAAGGCTCTGTCCTTGGTCCTCTGCTCTTTTCCATCTACACCTCCTCCCTGGGCAAAATCATCAACAGCTTTGGCTTTAATTACCACCTCTACGCTGATGACACTCAGATCTACCTCTCTACCCCTGATCTCTCTCCCCTGTCCTTTCCAAAGTCAGTGACTGTTTATCTGGCATCTCCTCCTGGATGGCCTCCCACCACCTAAAGATCAACATGTCAAAGACTGAGCTCCTACTTATTCCTCCCTCTAATGCCGCCCACCTCCTGACTTCTCGATCACGGTGGAGGGTATCACCATCTCCCCATCAAACCAAGTTCGCTGTCTTGGAGTTACACTTGACTCTGCTCTTTCCTTTCATCCCCCACATCAAGTCTCTTTCCTCCTCCTGCCGATACCAACTGCGTAATATTTACAGAATTCGGCCATTTCTTACCGCTGTCGCCACAAAACAACTCATACACGCCCTGGTAATCTCCCGACTCGACTATTGCAATAATCTCTTATCTGGCCTCCCTCTGTCCCACCTCTCCCCCTACAATCCATCCTGAACGCCTCCGCCAGGCTAATTCACCTCACCCGCCGCTCTGTCTCTGCCGCTCCCCTCTGCGAGTCCCTTCACTGGCTCCCCATCCACTGCAGAATTAAGTTCAAAATCCTTATCCTTACCTACAAAAGCCTCACTAACTCAGCTCCCCACTACCTGTCCTCACTAATCACCAAATACACCCCAGCCCGCTCCTAAGGTCAAACAGTGACCTGCGCCTAGCTTCTCCCCGCATCACCTCTTCCCATGATAGACTGCAGGATTTCTCACGCGCAGCCCCCACTCTCTGGAACGCTCTCCCTCGTACTGTCAGACTTTCCCCTAACTTCTCTTCCTTCAAACGCCCTGAAAACATTCCTATTTAGGGAAGCCTACCACCCAACTCACTGACGCAACCATCAATCACTCTCACCTTACAGTCCTCTCCTCCTGTTTCCAACCCCAACCCTCCCAGATTGTGAGTTCCTACGGGAATAGGGCCCTCATCTCCTCCTGTACTGTTTGTCAAATGTTGTTCAATGTATTGTAACCCTGTCTATACTGTGCTTATTGTACAGCGCTGCGGAATATGCTGGCGCTTTATAAATAAAGAATAATAATAATAAAATAATTTAGGGATGAGCCGAAACACCCCCCTTCGGTTGCACTTCGACTCATAGAAATTTCAAATAGTTCGAGTTCGAACACGAACCAACTCAATGCAAGTCAATGGGACTCGAAAGGTCGATTTAGAGTGCCCTCAAGAGGCATATATTGGCAAAAGATATTTGCCATAAAAGGTGTATGGGGGCCGGGTAGTTGCCCTGGGGGACAGAAAAACAAGGACAAAAAGTTAAAAGAGAGACGTTTTTAAAGGAACAGTGAGTTTTCATAAAAATAAGGGTTAAAAATAAAAATGAAAAATTCCTTCAAATATCGTGCCTAGGAGGTCCCCATAACTGACATTTCAAATGACGGTAAATGGTTTTCCTTTAATCTATTAATAAACAGCTGCTTTTTCACGTTGTGTTACTAATGCAGAGGCAGCAAGCCCTTCCACCACGCTTGCACCAAAACTATAGATCTAACACAATAATAATTGTATGCTCACATAGGCCCTTCGGGAGAGGTACATGACATACAAAGACTGGAATATTACGTTTAAATCTAAGGAGTGTGATAAAGATTTTATTAAGCCCTTGATGACAAATGACATAACATCTACATCATTAATGATTGGCTTTACAGAGCCCTGGTCCTTAAGGGGTTAAACAGCATATCAGAGGAACATAGAAATGAACACTTCTTAGAATTCAGAAGCACAGGTGTTGATACATGTGCTCGAGCCACACCCAGTGACGTCTTCATGCAATGTATCAAATTCATGAGACCAAAATAATTAGAAGCACATGTTATTTCCAAACACTAATTAACACCTGTTGTTTACGCCGTTTGAGAGCCCTGCTGTGAGCACAATTCGTGCCTTCTTGCCCTGGGTAGTTTTTTAATTCAATATCTAATAAACCATTGCTTATAATATTCTGCAGTAAAGAGTCTCTTTATTCCTAGATTTTTTTTGTATTTTTCATACTTTTTTCCCAAAAAAATAATTTTTAGGAACTCGAACCGAACACGCCAAAAAGTTCGAAGTTCGCGAACTTTCGAACTGCCAATGGTCGAGTCGAACTCCGAACTGATCGACCCGAACAGCTCATCCCTAGTTGTAATATCTATAACTATAAAAACGTTCTGTCCGTCGCCGCACATCAGGTTTCTGTTGGCTGTGCGCGCATCCAACAGAAACCTGATGCGCCGCTACGAACAGACTCCGGATGCGCACGCAGCCTCTACCCGTCAGCCACGCACGCATCCAGGAGAACAGGATGCACATGCGGCAGACGGGTATAGACTACGCACGCATCCTGTAGAGCAGGTGTTCCATCAGATAGTGAGATTCCTACCACTAGGGGGAGGAACTCATGGGGAGTGTGGCTGGATGGGAGGTGCTGTTGATGGACGGCCCCTGCTGGATGGGAGGAACCGATGGGCGGGCGCAGCCATTTCGCTCACTCTCTCCCTCCACTGAGACAGGGGGGGCTGCTTCACTCACTCTCTCCCTCCGATGAGACAGGGGGGCTGCTTCACTCACTCTCTCCCTCCGCTGAGACAGGGGAGGGCTGCTTCACTCACTCTCTCCCTCCCTGTGTGCCTGGCAGGGGGGGAAGAGGAGCACAGGGCAGGGCACAATAAAACTTAAAAAGCAAAAGAAACAAAAGCAGGTAGAGTGCTAGCTCTTGAGCTGTACAACAGGAGCGGTGGAGACTGTGAGCAGTACCTGCCCCCCCTTGCTTTGTCAGGAGACGATGCATCTACCCTGGTTAGTAAGAGAATGAGAGCATTCTGGCCCCACCCCCTGTCAGGACTGGAGAATCAGATCGTGAGATTGTGGATAACGGTCTGGCCCATCCCACCTGTCAGGAGGCAATGCATTCACCCTAGTATCAGAGAGTGAGAGCGATCTGGCCCCACCCTAGTGGGAGGATTCTCACTATCTGATGAATCTCACTATCTGATAGAACAACGGATGCCCTCGTGGCATCGTCTTGCAGGGCAGTGCGTGCGAGCTGGGGGCAATATATATCCATGTGAGCTGGGGGCAATTATACCTATGTGAGCTGTGGGCAATTATACCCATGTGAGCTGTGGGCAATTACACCCATATGAGCTGGGGCCGTATATAACCATGTGAGCTGTGGGCAATTATACCCATGTGAGCTAGGGGCAATTATACCCATATGAGCTGGGGGCAATATACACCCATGTAGCTGTGGGCAATTATACCCATGTGAGCTGGTGGCAAATATACCCATGTGAGCTGGGGGCAATATATATATATCCATGTGAGCTGGGGCAAATATATCCATGTGAGCTGGGGGCAAATATATCCATGTGAGCTGGGGGCCATATATATTCCCATGTGAGCTTGGGCAATATATATCCATGTGAGCTGGGGGCAATTATACCCATGTGAGCTGGGGCAATTATACCCATGTGAGCTGGGGCAATTATACCCATGTGAGCTGGGGCAATTATACCCATGTGAGCCAGGGGAAAATATACCCATGTGAGCTGGGGCAATTATACCAATGTGAGCTGGGGGCAATTATACTCATGTGAGCTGGGGGCAAATATGCCCATGTGAGCTGGGGCAATATATACCTATGTGAGCTAGGGCAAATATATCCCTGTGAGCTGGGGGCAAATATACCCATGTGAGCTAGGGGCAAATATACCCATGTGAGCTAGGGCAATGTATCCATGTGAGCTGGGGCAAATATACCCATGTGAGCTGGGGGTAATATATATATATATCCATGTGAGCTGGGGCAAATATATCCATGTGAGCTGGGGGCAATATATATACCCATGTGAGCTGTGGCAATATATATACCCATGTGAGCTGGGGCAATTATACCCATGTGAGCTGGGGCAATTATACCCATGTGAGCTGGGGGCAATTATACCCATGTGAGCTGGGGGCAATTATACCCATGTGAGCTGGGGGCAAATATACATGTGTGAGCTGGGGGCAATATATAACCATGTGAGCTGGGGCAAATATATCCCTGTGAGCTGGGGGCAAATATACCCATGTGAGCTGAGGCAATATATCCATGTGAGCTGGGGGCAATATATCCATGTGAGCTGGTGGCAAATATACCCATGTGAGCTGGGGCAATATATATATCCATGTGAGCTGGGGCAAATATATCCATGTGAGCTGGGGCAAATATATCCATGTGAGCTGGGGGCAATATATATACCCATGTGAGCTGGGGCAATATATATTACCATGTGAGCTGGGGGCAATATATATATCCATGTGAGCTGGGGCAATATATATACCCATGTGAGTTGGGGGAAAATATACCCGTGTGAGCTGGGGTGCAATATATACCCATGTGAGCTGGGGCAAATATATCCCTGTGAGCTGGGGCAAATATACCCATGTGAGCTGGGGCTAATATACCCATGTCAGCTGGGGGCAATGTATCCATGTGAGCTGGTGGCAAATATACCCATGTGAGCTGGATGCAATATATATATCCATGTGAGCTGGGGCAAATATATCCATGTGAGCTGGGGCAAATATATCAATGTGAGCTGGGGGCAATATATATACCCATGTGAGCTGGGGCAATATATATTACCATGTGAGCTGGGGGCAATATATATATCCATGTGAGCTGGGGACAATATATATAAACCAATGTGAGCTGGGGCAATGAGTTGGGAGGAAATGTATCCATGTGAGCTGGGGGCAATATATATACCCATGTGAGTTGGGGCAAATATATATACCCATGTGAGTTGGGGCAAATATATCCATGTGAGCTGGCGGCAATATATAGATCCATGTAAGCTGGGGCATATATATATCCATGTGAGCTGGGGGCAATATATTAGTCCATGTGAACTGGGGGCAATATATATATCCATGTGAGCTAGGGACAAATATAGCCATGTGAGCTGGGGGTCAGAAACTGGGTGCGATAAACAGCCACATCATTGAAAGCACCGGGCAGCCACATTAATATGAAAAGCCCTAACCATACCTTGCTGGACTGGATTCTCTCCTCATCTCCTAATAGAATACAGGAGGCAGGCATTCTCGCTAATAGCTTTAGTGACCATTGTCTAGTGTACTGCGTGCGCAAAATAAAGGCCACGAAATCTCCCCCAAAGGTAATAACCACCAGGACTTTCAAGAAATTTATTCTTGAATCCTTCCTAAGTGATCTCAAACAGCTCCCCTGGTACAGACTAAACCTAGTCACAGACCTAGACTGTGCAATTGAATACTTTCAGTCTGAGCTCCTGCAAACCTGGAATTCCCATGCCCCGCTGCATAAAGTGCGAGTAAAAGGGACCCATCTCCCCTTGGTTACAGCTGATCTTACACTAATGTACCAGCTTAGAGATTCACTGTGGTCAAATTTCAAAAGTACTGGTTCCATGAATGATCACTACGAATACTGAAAATACCGGAATGAATGCAGGAAAAAAACAAACAAAAATGGCTAAAGCTCATTACTTCAATGAAAATCTAAACAATAACATATCAAACCCTAGAAACTTTTGGAGAACCATAAGTAACATACAAGCACCCCCAGTCCACTCCCAGCCGGCTGCTGTCGAAGTAAACAACCAAACCCTGCAACACCCCCTAGATCTAGCAAATGCCTTTAATGATTATTTTGTTGGATGCGTCACCACTTTGATTGCCAAGCTAGGAAATGACATGCAATCAGAAAGGCCTCATGCATGTCAGGCCCCCTCCAACTGTGCAAAGTCCCTGTATCAGACAGGAATTCAGTTTTAGACCAGTGCCTGTCAGTGTCGTTACTAAACTTCTCCGTAAGCAAAAAATGAAATACCAGTCTGGACCTGATCAAATACCAGCAATGCTGCTGAAAATCAGTGCACCGGCAATTGCAAATCATGTCTCAACCCTAATCAATGAATCACTGGCGACTGGATAAATACCCAAACTCTGGAAGACTGCGAGAGTGGTACCTATCCATAAAAGTAGTGACAGTACTTTGGTATCCAACTACCGTCCGATATCGTTGCTCCCTGTAATGTCGAAAATTTTGGAAAAATGCATCTACACACAATTACGTGATTATTATCAATATTGGAACTACTTAACCCCGGATCAATCCGGCTTTCATCCAAATCACTCAACTACAACCGCCCTTTTAAAAGTCTGCAATGATATCCAAGCTGGGATGGAACAAGGAAACCTAACTGGAGTCATCTTCCTTGATTTTGCCAAGGACTTTGACACAGTAGACCATGGCATCTTGTTAGAAAAACTTAAAAACTCTGGTCTGATACATATGATTGAAACCAGGTTAGCGTGCGATCACCAATGCCAATCACAATATGTGTCCATTTCTGGCAGCTCCTCCCTCCCCCTCCCAGTCACTTGCGGTGTACCCCAAGGCTCATTACTAGGCCCCCTGCTATTCACAATATTCATAAATGATCTGCCCAACGTCTGCAAAGCCTCAACTGTACATATGTATGCAAACGACACCGTAATCTATACCAGCAAACCAAATCTCCCGCAGCTGGAGGACGTGCTGTAAGAACAATTCACGGAGGTAGAAAAACTAATTTTAAATACTAACAAAACTGTAACGATGCTCTTTGGAACAAGACCTAAACCCCACAAATTGCAAAATCCCCACTTATGTGTTGGGACAAAATCAAATGGCACGCTGACCACAGTCTCTTCTCTCAAATATCTAGGTATGTGGTTGGACCCTAATCTATCCTTTGGCCCCCACATCGAAAAACTCTCATCTAAACTTTACCCCAAACTAGGTGCCCTGTACAGAAATAAATCCTGCCTGAGCCCTGCGGTAAGAAAGCAGATTGTACAACAAATGCTTATGCCGGCTATTGATTACGAAGATGTAGTGTATGCAGTCGCCCCGCAAACACACCTTCAGAAACTTACTACATTGTATAACTCATTCTGCCGCTTTGCATTACAATGTAACTACATGAAAAGAAATCACAGTAAAGCGCCCTCAGAATAGATTACTAAGCATACACGCTACACATTGAATATGGAGGTTCTCCTAAAAACCTGAAGATATAAAAAATAGAAAGTCAACGGAGCGCCAGTACAAGACCGGAAGTATGATTAGTCACTATACACGTCCTCCAAAATATCTTCCAGATATTCCCCAAAATATATAGTATCTCAGGCTCCCCCGCTGGATAAATCTATAAAGTGAAATAGATAGTCAATGGAGCGCCAGTACAAGACTGGAAATACGATAGATCACTTTACACGTCTTTCAGTAGGTTTTCCAGATAATCCCAAAGTTCACTCTTCAGACTGGACTAAGCGTCTCTACAAAAGAGAAAATATAATAGCGCAATAGTGAATTGAAATGGGTGTAGTGTCTGTATGGCGCCACTAGATGGCTCTATTGGCATAGGCAGGAAAATAAAAGGAAATAGACTGTATATAAAAAAACTAAATATAAGTAGGAGACTCACTGCGTGAGAGGACTGTATTGACCAGAAATAGAATAAAAAAGGATAACAATTATTATTAAGCAAAAAAATACATATGGAACCACAAAAAAAAGTGACATCCGTGAACTTACAAAGGACGTGACTTAATAGTAAAATGTGTGCTGCAAGAAGAAAAAAAAAAAAAAAACCACAAACAATAAGATCAAACAGTGTTAAATGTAATGAACTCTGCAAAAATAGATGATTTGTAGGTAGCTCTAAGGCTAAAACACCATAGATATGCGCTGAACACAATCAGTGAGCAAGGTGCTCTATAAAAGGTGTGGTAATTTGTCCAGATGCTGGAAATAAGGCTCAGTGCTTGATCCTTGTGCTGCAGTTAAAATACTAAGCAAAATACAATAAATAAGTGAAAAAACAAAAAACAAACATTTATTCCTTTAAGTCCATAAAAACGAATAAAACAATTAAAGGTGAAAAAATGAAGTGAACAGAAAAAATGGAATAAAAGATAGTGTGCATAAAAATAGTCCATACATAAAAAGAAAAAAAGCTGTTTATACTGGCCAGATTCGAGATGCAGCAGCCGGGCAGTCCAAACAAACGGCAAATCCCCAAAACCGTTTAGGTATAAAGATGCAGGTTACAGAGCTGGTGTCCGGCGCTAGCACTCACAATCTTCAGTTTCAATAAAAGATATTCAGCCAGGATCGAGTCCTCAATGAAACAGTTGATGGAGGTGGAAGGAGAAAAAAGGGAAAACAATGCAAGGGAGGAATTAAGTGCAGACTGTATCGTCCCAGATAGGAGTGAAAAATAAGAGATATACTCACATATTCTGTTGCCGATTTAAATAAACCGATCTGCCTTCTGTTTGGTGCCCATTTATTTAAATCGGCACCAGAATATGTGAGTATATCTCTTATTTTTCACTCCTATCTGGGACGATACAGTCTGCACTTAATTCCTCCCTTGCATTTTTTTTCCCTTTTTTCCTTCCACCTCCATCAACTGTTTCATTGAGGACTCGATCCCTGGCTGAATATCTTTTATTGAAACTGAAGATTGTGAGTGCTAGCGCCGGACACCAGCTCTGTAACCTGCATAATAGCGCAATATGTTGATCCACCATATAGAGGGAATAGAGAAGTGATGGTCCTACTCACATACTGTTGAGCCTAACCTAGGCTCTAGGATGAATTACGATTATGGGTCTTCAAAGATATTCAGGTGCCCATGTACCCCCAATGCAGTTATCTTCAGAAACTTTCCCCTGCAGTGAGTCACAGGAAAAAGCACAATACACTCCTAGTCCAATGCCGTTATACCCTAACGGCAGCTAGGGGGTCATGTATGATATTGCTGGAAAGGCCAGAGCATGGCCTTTCCAATGATATCAAAAACATGACCATGGTAAAAGTAAAAGAAGAGTTTGAAAAATTAAAAATAAAAATAATAAAAAATTAATTAATCTATCCTATAAAAGGATAAGGTCCGGCGTGTCCGTCACCAAAAAACGGACTGCGCATGCGCGACTGACATTTGAAACTGGCCGTTTAAACAAACAGGTAGCTGTGCGTGTCGGCCGCCTGCAAAAAAAAAAAAAAAAAAATCGTCACGAGCCGCGCGCAGCTACCCGCTTTTTTAAACGCCGCAAGCCCCGAATCTTCCAGCGGTGACTTCCTCCGCCGAGCAGGCTGCTAGGCCGGACTCCAGGCTCAGGCGAGCCCCCGGCTTGGCTTGGGCCTACAGGCCCAGCCGAGCCGGGGACTCGCCTAAGCCTAGAGGCCGGCCGAGCAGCCAGCGACAGCCGGAGGACGGTCACCGCTGGAGCTCAGGGCCGAAGTTGCCAAAACATACTCCCCTACATCGGCCCTGAGCTCCAGCGGTGACTTCCTCCGGCCGAGCAGGCTGCTAGGCCGGCCTCCAGGCTCAGGCGAGCCCCCGGCTTGGCTTGGGCCTACAGGCCCAGCCGAGCCGGGGACTCGCCTAAGCCTAGAGGCCGGCCGAGCAGCCAGCGACAGCCGGAGGACGGTCACCGCTGGAGCTCAGGGCCGAAGTTGCCAAAACATACTCCCCTACATCGGCCCTGAGCTCCAGCGGTGACTTCCTCCGGCCGAGCAGGCTGCTAGGCCGGCCTCCAGGCTCAGGCGAGCCCCCGGCTTGGCTCGGGCCTACAGGCCCAGCCGAGCCGGGGACTCGCCTAAGCCTAGAGGCCGGCGAGCAGCAGCGACAGCCGGAGGACGGTCACCGCTGGAGCTCAGGGCCAATGTAGGAGGATGTTGCCTACACATACTCACCTACATCGGCCTTAGCTCCTCCAGCGATGGCGGTCCCGCTTCCAGCGTCCTCTCTGTCTCCGTTAGTCGTCGGTATGACGTCACGAAAGCCTTTGACCCTGGGTCAAAGGCTTTCGTGACGTCATACCGGTGACCAACGGAGACACAGAGAGGACGCTGGAAGCGCGGACCGCCATCGCTGGAGGAGCTAAGGGCCGATGTAGGTGAGTATGTGTGGAACCGGTGCAGGACTCGAGGCCGATGTAGGTGAGTATTTGCTCTACACACACACACCCTGCTTGCTTGGTCGGCATCCAGGCTCAGGCGAGCCCCCGGCTTGGCTTGGGCCTAGAGGCCCAGCCGAGCCGGGGACTCACCTAAGCATGGAGGCCGGCCAAGTTGCCTGCTCGGGCGTCCTCCAGGCTCAGGCGAGTCCCCGGCTCTGCTGGGCCTCTAAGCCCAAGCCGGGGGTTCGCCTAAGCTTGGATACCGGCCGAGCAAGCAGGGTGGGTGTGGAGATCACATACTCACCTACATTAGCCCTGAGCTCCAGCGGTGACTGTCCTCCGGCTGTCGCAGGCTGCTCGGCCGGCCTCAGCCTCAGCCGGGGGCTCGCCTAAGCCTGGAGGCCGGCCGAGCAGCCTGCGACAGCCACCGCTGGAGCTCCGGGCCAATGTAGGGGGATGTTGCCTACACATACTCACCTACATCGGCCCTTAGCTCCTCCAGCGATGGCAGTCCCGCTTCCAGTGTCCTCTCTCCGTTGGTCGCTGGTATGACGTCACGAAAGCCTTTGACCCCGGGGGTCAAAGGCTTTCGTGACGTCATACCGGCGACCAACGGAGAGAGGACACTGAAAGCGGGACTGCCATCGCTGGAGTGCCGATGTAGGTGAGTATGTGCTCTCCACACCCACCCTGCTTGCTCGGCCGGTATCCAAGCTTTGGCGAGCCCCCGGCTTAGGCTTGGGCCTAGAGGCCCAGCCGAGCCGGGGACTCACCTAAGCATGGAGGCGGCCGAATTGCCTGCTCGGGCATCCTCCAGGCTCAGGCGAGTCCACGGCTCAGCTGGGCCTCTAGGCCCCAGCCAAGCCGGGGGCTCGCCAAAGCTTGGATGCCGGCCGAGCTACTTGCTTGGCCGGCATCCAGGCTAAGGCGAGCCCCCGGCTTGGCCTGTGCCTAGAGGCCCAGCCGAGCCGGGGGCTCGCCTGAGCCTGGATGCCAGCCATACACACACACACACTGTAACAACCATATATGTGTATGTGTGTGTATATATATCCACATGGGGTTACAGTGTGTGTGTGTGTGTATATATATATATATGGACTGCGCATGCGAGCAGCCCACGGGTGCTGTGGCGGTTGGAATGCGCGCGCAGCCGGTTGCGCGCGCGCCACCCGCCGCAGCACGCCCAAAGCGTCCTACGGAGGTTTGCTGCGCGCGCATCCAACCTCCGTTGGACGCTTTGGGCGTGCTGCGGCAGGTGGCGCGCGCGCACCCGGCTGCGTGCGCATCCAAACCCCAACAGCCTGTTACGGAGGTTGCCACGCGCCTCCCGCCGCAGGACCACCAATGTTGGAAGGGCGCAAAACCAGCCCAGAGCCCAGCACCGAGCCCAGCGCCTGAGTGCCTGAGCCCAGCGCCTGAGCGCCGAGCCCAGCGCCTGAGCGGAGAGCCCAGCACCGAGCCCAGCGCCTGAGCGGAGAGCCCAGCACCGAGCCCAGCGCCTGAGCGCAGAGCCCAGCACCGAGCCCAGCGCCTGAGCGCAGAGCCCAGCACCGAGCCCAGCGCCTGAGCGCAGAGCCAGCACCGAGCCCAGCGCCTTAGCGCCTGAGCCCAGCACCTTAGCGCCTGAGCCCAGCGCCTGAGCGCAGAGCCCAGCGCCTGAGCCCAGCGCCTGAGCCCAGAGCCCAGCGCCTGAGTGCAGAGCCCAGCGCCTGAGCCCAGCGCCTGAGCCCAGCGCCTGAGCCCAGCCCAGCGCCGAGCAGAGCACAGAGCAGAGCGCCAAGCAGAGCACAATAGATGGCACAGAGCAGAGCACAACCCATTAAAGGCGCAGAGCAGAGCACAACCCATTAAAGGCACAGAGCAGAGCACAACCCATTAAAGGCACAGAGCAGAGCACAACCCAATAAACGGCACAGAGCAGAGCACAACCCATTAAAGGCACAGAGCAGAGCACAATAAACGGCACAGAGCCGAGCAGAGCACAATAGACTGCACAGAGCCGAGCACAATAAACGCCACAGAGCCGAGCACAATAAACGCCACAGAGCCGAGCACAATAAACGCCACAGAGCCGAGCACAATAAACGCCACAGAGCCGAGCACAATAAACGCCACAGAGCCGAGCACAATAAACGCCACAGAGCCGAGCACAATAAACGCCACAGAGCAGAGCACAATAAACGCCTCAGAGCCAAGCACAGCACAATAGACGGCACAGAGCCGAGCACAATAAACGGCACAGAGCCGAGCACAATATACGGCACAGAGCCGAGCACAATATACGGCACAGAGCGAGCACAATATACGGCACAGAGCACAGCACAATATACGGCACAGCCAATCACAGCACAATAAACGGCGCTGAGCACAGAACCAAGCACAACACAATAAACGGCGCAGAGCACAATAAAAGCAGAGCACAATATACGGCACGGAGCAGAGCACAGAGCCGATGTGCAGAGCCCAGCACAGAGCCGAGTAAAACAGAATAAACGCCACAGAGCCGAGCACAGTACAATAGACGGCACAGAGCCGAGCACAACAGAATAAACGGCACAGAGCCAAACACAGCACAATAAACGGCACCGAGCACAGAACCAAGCACAATGCACCACACTTATCAATAGACTGCCCTCTGGGCAGGCTTTACACCTAGTTAAATAATAAATAAATAAATAAATAAGAGTGCTTTTTTTTCATGCAGCACTATTGTTCACATTTCAATTATAATGTGAACAATGATGCTTCACTAATGATTTTTTTTGGGGGGGGGTTTAGCTAAAATCACGCAATTTCTCCCCAAAAAAAATGGGTTCCCCGTTCTAATTTTTTTTATCAAGTCTACCCCATAGCATATGACCGCAAAGGCTCGGATAATAAAATTTAAAAAAGAAACACTTTACAATGTGGAATTCACATTTTTTTACTTTTTTTTACATTTTTTGTTATAGCATTTTGGCAGGGCATGACATAAACATATAATAATGATATATTATTAATCTTCCGAGTCTGCCGGAAAGAACGATATATAATTTGTCTGGGTGGTATAATAATACATGACTTAAAAATGGTCAAAATGAGCTCAGCAAACTTCTACTTCCGAAACAGCGCCGAAGTTGTAAAATTACTCCCGTCCTTAAGGGGTTAATAACTTTTCTGGGAAGCTGCTAGACATGTGCACAGCACAAAATTTCATTTTGAACTAATGGATTAGTCCTAAAATGCAATTTATTTAGTTGCTAAAAAATTCGTTTTCAGTTCTTTAGTATGAAAACTAATTTCATTCATCCGAAAACCAATGGATACAATTACTATTGTAGTGGCTCCTCAGAGGGCTGATATCGCTGCTTGTTACAGTATCACTCACTCTCAGCACAATGTGGGCCATATTACGTAGTTGGTGCTAAGTTAACCAGAGCTCTTGTAAACTTCCCAGAGCCATTATAGCCTATGGAGGTTTTCAGTTTACAACAGCTCTGGTTAAGTTAGCACCAACATTGTAATACTGCCCCGTGTCAGGCAAAGCTGTTACAGTAACTGACTGCTGCTCATCACAGCGCTCAGAGTTTCAGTAAAACTAGTAAATATCTATACTATAAAAGAGTAAGCTAAAAACTGTCCGTCGCCAAAACCCTACTGCGCATGCGCGACGGACATTTGAAAGCGGCCGTTAGAACACACAGGTAGCTGCGCGTGCCGGCGCGCGTGAAAAAAAAAAAAAAAAAACGGCACGAGCCGCGCGCAGCTACCCGTGTGTTTACACGGCCAGATGCCCCGATCCTCCAGCGGTGACCGTCCTCCGGCTGCCGGCGGGCCTCCAGGCTCAGGCGAGCCCCCGGCTCGGTTTGGGCCTACAGGCCCAGCCGAGCCGGGGACTCGCCTAAGCCTAGAGGCCCGCCAAGCAGCCAGCGGCAGCCGGAGGAGGTCACCGCTGGAGCTCAGGGCCGATGTTGCCTAACACATACTCACCGACATCGGCCTTAGCTCCTCCAGCGATGGCGGTCCCGCTTGCAGCATCCTCTCTCTCTCCGTTGTTCGCCGGAATGACGTCACGAAAGCCTTTGACCCCGGGGTCAAAGGCTTTCGTGACGTCATCCTGGCGAGCAACAGAGAGAGAGAGGACGCTGGAAGCGGGACCGCCATCGCTGGAGGAGCTAAGGGCCGATGTAGGTGAGTATGTGTGGAACCGGTGAGGACTCGAGGCTGATGTAGGTGAGTATGTGCTCTACACACACACACCCTGCTTGCTCGGCCGTATCCAAGCTTAGGCGAGCCCCCGGCTTGGCTTGGGCCTAGAGGCCCTGCCGAGCCGGGGACTCGCCTGAGCATGGAGGCCTGTCGAGTTGCATGCTCGGGCGTCCTCCAGGCTCAGGCGAGTCCCCGGCTCGGCTGGGCCTCTAGGCCCACGCCAAGCCGGGGCTCGCCTAAGCTTGGATACCGGCCGAGTAAGCAGGGTGGGTGTGGAGAGCACATACTCACCTACATTAGCCCTGAGCTCCAGCGGTGACTGTCCTCCGGCTGTCGCAGGCTGCTCGGCCGGCCTCCAGGCTCAGACGAGCCCCGGCTTGGCTTGGGCCTACAGGCCCTGCCGAGCCGGGGGCTCGCCTAAGCCTGGAGGCCGGCCGAGAGCCTGCGACAGCCACCGCTGAGGCCGGGCCAATGTAGGGGGATGTTGCCTACACATACTCACCTACATCGGCCCTTAGCTCCTCCAGCGATGGCGGTCCCGCTTCCAGCGTCTTCTCTCTCTCTCCGTTGGTCGCCGGATGACGTCACGAAAGCCTTTGACCCGGGGGTCAAAGGCTTTCGTGACGTCATCCCGGCGACCAACGGAGAGAGAGAGATGAGAACGCTGGAAGCGGGACCGCCATCGCTGGAGGGCCGATGTAGGTGAGTATATCCACGAGCTGGGGGGCCAATATCCACGTGCTGGGGCAGTATCCATCCACGTGCTGGGGCAGTATCCACGTGCTGGGGCAGTATCCACGTGCTGGGCAGTATCCATCCACGTGCTGGGGCAGTATCCATCCACGTGCTGGGGCAGTATCCACGTGCTGGGGCAATATCCACAAGCTGGGGCAGTATCCACGAGCTGGGGCAGTATCCACGAGCTGGGGCAATATCCACGTGCTGGGGCAGTATCCACGTGCTGGGGCAATATCCACAAGCTGGGGCAGTATCCACGTGCTGGGGCAATATCCACGTGCTGGGGCAATATCCACGTGCTGGGGCAGTATCCACGTGCTGGGGCAGTATCCACGTGCTGGGGCAAAATCCACGTGCTGGGGCAGTATCCACGTGCTGGGGCAGTATCCACGTGCTGGGGCAGTATCCATCCACGTGCTGGGGCAGTATCCACGTGCTGTGGCAATATCCACGAGCTGCGGCAGTATCCACGTGCTGGGGCAGTATCCACGAGCTGGGGCAATATCCACGTGCTGGGGCAATATCCACGAGCTGGGGCAATATCCACGTGCTGGGGCAGTATCCATCCACGTGCTGGGGCAGTATCCACGTGCTGGGCAATATCCACGTGCTGGGCAGTATATCCACGTGCTGGGGCAGTATCCACGTGCTGGGGCAGTATCCACGTGCTGGGGCAATAGCCACAAGCTGTGGCAGTATCCACGTGCTGGGGCAATATCCACATGCTGGGGCAGTATCCACGAGCTGGGGCAATATCCACGTGCTGGGGCAGTATCCACAAGCTGGGGCAGTATCCACGTGCTGGGGCAGTATCCACGTGCTGGGGCAATATCCACATGCTGGGGCAGTATCCACGTGCTGGGGCAGTATCCACGTGCTGGGGCAATATCCACGTGCTGGGGCAGTATCCACGTGCTGGGGCAGTATCCACGTGCTGGGCAGTATCCATCCACGTGCTGGGGCAGTATCCACGTGCTGTGGCAATATCCACGAGCTGCAGCAGTATCCACGTGCTGGGGCAGTCCACGAGCTGGGGCAATATCCACGTGCTGGGGCAATATCCACGAGCTGGGGCAATATCCACGTGCTGGGGCAGTATCCACGTGCTGGGGCAGTATCCACGTGCTGGGGCAATATCCACAAGCTGGGGCAGTATCCACGTGCTGGGGCAATATCCACATGCTGGGGCAGTATCCACGAGCTGGGGCAATATCCACATGCTGGGGCAGTATCCACGTGCTGGGGCAGTATCCACGTGCTGGGGCAATATCCACGTGCTGGGGCAGTATCCACGTGCTGGGGCAGTATCCACGAGCTGGGGCAATATCCACGTGCTGGGGCAGTATCCACGAGCTGGGGCAGTATCCACGTGCTGGGGCAATATCCACAAGCTGGGGCAGTATCCACGTGCTGGGCAGTATCCACGTGCTGGGGCAATATCCACATGCTGGGGCAGTATCCACAAGCTGGGGCAGTATCCACGTGCGGGGCAGTATCCACGTGCTGGGGCAGTATCCATCCACGTGCTGGGGCAATATCCACGTGCTGGGGCAGTATCCACGTGCTGTGGCAATATCCACGAGCTGCGGCAGTATCCACGTGCTGGGGCAGTATCCACGAGCTGGGGCAATATCCACGTGCTGGGGCAATATCCACGAGCTGGGGCAATATCCACGTGCTTGGGCAGTATCCACGTGCTGGGCAGTATCCACGTGCTGGGGCAATATCCACATGCTGGGGCAATATCCACGAGCTGGGGCAATATCCACGTGCTGGGGCAGTATCCACGTGCTGGGGCAGTATCCACGTGCTGGGGCAGTATCCACGAGCTGGGGCAGTATCCATGAGCTGGGGCAGTATCCACGTGTTGGGGCATATATCATGAGCAGGGCAGTATAAACGCAAAACAGAATAAACGCCACAGAGCCGAGCACAATAAAAACGCCACAGAGCCGAGCACAATAAAAACGCCACAGAGCCGAGCACAATAAAAACGCCACAGAGCCGAGCACAGTACCATAGACGGCACAGAGCCGAGCACAGTACCATAGACGGCACAGAGCCGAGCACAACAGAATAAACGGCACAGAGCACAGAACCAAGCACAATGCACCACACTTATCAATAGACTGCCCTCTGGGCAGGCTTTACACCTAGTTTATATATAAGAGGTTAGAACAACATTATTTCCTTGTTTTACTGAAACTCTGAGCGCTGTTACAGTCAGTTACTGTAACAGCTGAGCCTGATACATTGTACTGAGAGATAATGTAACAAGCAGTCGATCTCAGCGCTCACAGCCACTGGATTTAAAGGGGGAAAAAAAAAGCTCCTCTCTATATAATGTTTAGAACATCCTCCTGCATTAATTAATGTCCCTCTCTGTATAGAACATCCTCCTCAATTTATACCTTTCTCTGTATAATGTATAATGTATATAACATCCTCCTGTATAATGTATAGAACATCCTCCTGCATTAATTAATGCCCCTCTCTGTATAGAACATCCTACTGCATTGGCATGTAGAGCGTGCAGAACTTCGGATGTTGCGCTCTTCATTGCTGGTCTCCTTCACTCAATGTAATATCACTAAAAGGACTGAAACTAAAATGTAATGCATTTTATTTTAGTTTCTTTCGTTTATTGTACTGAGAAGTTTCGTTTCTCTTGAGTCATACGAAAACGAAATTATCCCAAAATTCGGACTAAATTGTTTTAGTACTAAAACGAATGCACATGTCTAGAAGCTGCCACCCTACCTGAATAGACTGCTACACCCAGCAGTTCCCTCATCCTATAACCTCCGATACAGGACTAGGGATGAGCTGTTCGGTTCGATCAGTTCGGAGTTCGATTCGAACTTTGGTCATTCGAAAGTTCGCGAACTTTGAACTTTTTGGGTGTGTTCGGTTCGAGTTCGGAAAAAAATTAATTTTGAAAAAAGTATAAAAAATGCTTAAAAAATGCTACAAAAATATAGAAATAAAGAGACTCTTTACTGCTGAATATTAAAAGCAATGGTTTATTAGATATTGAATTAAAAACTAATGTGTACGTGCAAAGATTCTCAACTCTAAGGCTAAGGTCAGACGAAAGCAGTTTTAACATGCGTTTAACCGCACGAAATCACGGCCGTGCTAGCAGCAAATGACGTCCAATGTGAAACGAAAGTTCGGCCGGGCAACGCAAGTGGCAAACAAATGCATTTTTTCGAGAATGTCAAACCGCTAGTACTG